>PVIU01004566.1:0-124916 GCA_004026605.1 Ondatra zibethicus
GGGGGAAAGCATAAAGGAAGAGAAGAGGGGAAAGAAATGCTATTTCTGGGGTGGGTGTTTTATGGAATTGGTAAACTGATAGAGAAGTTAACTACCAGTTTAATTAATGGCTGTGAAGCAGGGACCCTGATACAAGCTGCTATGTGGAGCTAAAACAAATAGAGTAAGTAAATGAGTAAGTAGATGAATGAGAGAGCAAACAAATAGATGAATGAGCAAATGAATTAGGGAATGAATGAATAAGTAAACTAGACTCTACATCAATCAGAACATTTCATATCAGCTTTATAAGTGGCAAATTCAAACATAAATTAATAAAAAAAAACCCCAGAGAGATTAGTCATTTTGCCTGTTAATTTAGAAATTAGCCACTCGGCATCAGCTTTTCCTTCCTCTCTTTGACCCTCACCATAGCTCACAGCATAGCCTGAGAAGCATTAAAAGAGGGCCCTGGAGGAGGCATTTGTCCTTACTCTTATTCAGAAAGCTTTCACAAGCTCTCAAACATGGAGGACCCTTCCCAGAGGAGGCACAGGCAGAGGGTTCTGCATCCCAGCTGTACACTGTGCTGAGCCTGGGTCTGTCAGTTTTCAGGGGGAAATTGATGTTTACTTTTTGAAAACCCATCTCTGTCATTGAGGGGTACAGAAGGGAAGAGAGTACAACTTCTCCCCACCCCACCAGCACACCTGAAAAATGGCAAATCAGATACCCAGAGAGCCCCTTGCTCTTCTCTTGAGACTGGACTCAGGCTGGCCTGAGTTTACATAAAAAATGTCCCCTGTTCTGGGTCACTGGATAATACAGGCTAAATCCACAGGAGGCCTCCCCACTCCCTAGGAACAGATAGTACCATGCAGTGGACTCTCACATGCTTCAGAATTGTTGATTTTGGAGAAACAGTGTGCAGTGTCAGCAGGCCCACAATTCCACTCAAACCTTTACCCAGAGGGAAGGAAGGAGGTGTGCACAAAGACCTGTGCATGAGCATCCAGAAATACAGACTGAGCCCAGACTCCCTAGAATGCGCAAAAGAGAATATCCTGGGATGTTGTGATGGTGACCAACCCTGGAAATCCCATAGTGGTGTACAGAAAACAGATTCTCAAGTGTGCTGCTGAGGCCGAGAAGAGGGGAAAGCTGAAAGACAGTGTCTGTTCTGGCTAAACGGTGCTCCAGTAGATGAATCTGTGCCATGCAGGTTGAAAGCTGAGCAGTGGAGTCTGAGCTGGGGTAGGGGTAGGGGGCAGGTACCTGTGATGGACTGGAGAGGAGGAGAGACGATCCATCTAGAGGTTCAACTGTTTTCCACTGACTTTTATCAAATTTTTCTTTGGCAACTTCATTCGTGTGAAGGAACTTTCAAAAGCAGACTGTCTGTATCTGGAACCCGGCACTGGTTTTGAGAACCCTATCCATGACCTTCTTGCCTTAACCATGTGCTCACCCTGACCCAAGCCACCACACCAAACACTGCATCGTTCTACGCCCATTTGGTCTCAGGAGGAGCCTAGAAAGCCTTCTGGGGCTGCAACCCAGTATGTAACTGTCTTGTTGTTGCAGCCAGAACTAGGACTAGACTGGGCTGCCCCCAGAGGACACTACTTTCTTGTCTTTCCTAAAGACAGGGCCCTGCTTCTCCCTATCAGAGCAGGGAACTGTCCCAGAAAAAGGTTTTATTAGCCCCAGAAGATACACTCTCATTCTTTTAGGTGTGTGCTTTTGATAGATTGAATTTATTTATTCAATTGTTTTTAATTGACACCTAGTGGCTTTCCAAATTTATTGGGTACAGCATGACATTGCAACACATGCTTACAAGTCTAATGATCAGATCTAGATAATTAGCACATCAATCAGCTCCGACACTCATTGTTTCTTGGTACTAGGAACAATGAAAATCCTCTTTAGGAGCTGTTGGAAAGTTCCCTGCTTGTTGTCAGCCATAGCTGTAACAAGTCAGGTGTGAGCAAGTTTTGCACACAGTAGACGGTGAGCAGACCTGGAGGCTAAACATCATGCCTGCCTGAATCCCCGAGCTCTGTTATGCTTTGAGCTGTCTCCACAACAAAACCTGTATCCTTCAAAGAGCATCCACCTGCAGGGTAGTGGCTGGTCTACAGGTCACCCCACACCCACACCGCTCTCCCTACTGTATGGAAACTCCTGGGGAAGGGGAGGGGGCTCTATGTCTGCTGCTGACTCTGGGAGAACTGGCACCTAAAGCAAACAGAAAGGAGAGAACGGCTGGCAAGGTTCACTTTCAAGGTCATGACAAGCCTATTGTCTAGTCAGGATTTCTTGGCAATTCTGTTCCTCACTCCAGGGCTTTCAAAGAACTGTTTTGCCAGACTCAGAGGTATGCAGAGGTCACAGGAATGCTGATTTTTCCTCCTCCTGTGTCCTGCCAGAGGTCAGGGCCACATGTCACAAGACAGGCTCTACACACCAGGCTCCAGAACTCTGATGGTTTTCTGGATGCCTACCTGCCTGTGATTATCCCATTTGTCCACTGCAGCCTCTCCAGGGTGCAGAAATGTATGGCCAACGAATGGCAATGAAGGGAACAGTAGAGTTTCAACTAAGCTGGAGAATCCTGGGAACCAAAGTGCTCAGTTGTTGAAACCAGTTGTGAAGGCCAATATGGTGACAACTATCCTCAGTTTGAAGATCACACAAAATAGGGCTGGGTTTGTTCAGGGAGCTTAGCTTTCCATCCCCTATTAAGCTTGAGGAGTACATTTTAATGCAACAGTCTACAAAGGTTTGGGGCCAAAGAGGGAGGAGACTTTGGAGTCCACTTCTTTCTTGTCCTGCCATATTTCTGACTTACCTCCTGAATCCCAGCCCCACATAGGAAGGGAAGTAGATAGCATGTGAGAAAGACCTGCTCTGTAGAACTCAAGTCCAAGAGTTCAGCCATCTCCCTCTGATTCTCTGCTGTCATGGCAACTAAGGCTCCAGATACTAGCTGGCTGGCCTAGATCCCTCAGAAACGAGGAGGGCATCTCTCCATTAAGTAGATGAGTAGAAGGCCATATCAGAGTCCTGAGGTCAGCTTTCAGTGATATCTCAGGTCTCCTCGCTTTCCCATGCTTGCCCAGCTCACACCAGGCATGGTGATACTCCGGCTGGGGACCACTGCTGTGGAAAAGGGCATGAGTCCATCTCTTCGGACATGAGAAAAGTGTAACTTCCAGGGACCATCATGAAAATGGGAAGTCTACAATCTGAGCACACAGGAGAACAGGCTGCAGCCACAACTTACCCTCTGAAGTCAGATGGGGCTTCTCTCTAAATGGCCCGTGGACCGGAGTCATGGCAATGAGGACCAGTTTTTGCTTTTGTTTTTATTTACACTGCACTAGGCCCTGGTTATGCCATCCGTGATAGTTATTTTTAATTGTCAACTTGACACAAGTTTAGGATAACCTAGGAAGAGAGTTTTAATGAGTGTTGCTCTATATCAGGTTGGCTTGAACACTATGGGTGACTGCACCCATTCATTGTGGGTGGCACTATTCTCTAGCTGGGGTTCTTGATTTACATAAAAGTAGAACAAGTGAGCTGAGCACTCAGCACACACGCATTCATTCTGTCTTCTTCATTGTGGATACGACTGGTTGCTTAGGTTCTGCATTGACTTCCCCAAACAATGGACCATGATGTGGAATTGTAAGCTAAATAAGCCCTTTCTCTCTTGAAGTTGCTTCTGCTGGATATTTTATTACAGCAACAGAAGCAAAACTAAGACATTACCTCACCATAGAGCTGTAGCCTGACATCAGCACCTTAGATTACCATCACGGATCTGAGATTCGGATTCCTCTGTCACTCAGTAGGAAGCAGATTGGAAAACTGCTAATTGAGCACCGCTTGTCTAGAACCCAAGATGCTGCCATCTAGGCTAGCAGAAATGTCACTGGATTCTGGAACATGAATGATTCCTTCAGCATCAGGGAGGGCCAGTGATGGGGACTCAGTCAGGCTAGGCAAGTAGTCCCCGCCATGGTTCTTCCTTGGACAAAGCACAGTCTACACAAAGGACCACAGATTAGCACTGCATGCTGTATAAGGCAGTCATGAGGCCCTATGTGGCTTTTACTGATGGAAGTCAGTGAGCTCAGTGGAATGTGACCTAGTCATGGTCTTACATGCTATCCCATGGCTTATTCCAAAAAAAAAAAAAAGCCTCTGCTAAATATCAACCCCATACAGATTCTTAGGGTTTGGTTTACAAGAACTACCAACTCAGGCCACCAACTACTTAGAGCATACTGTAAGAGCTTCATGTTGAGCCACGGCTTGGAAAGATTGGGACTTAGAAGCCGCTGGTTTACCATACAGAAAAGGCTTGGTTTCATGACCCTGGGGACTTCACTCCTGGAGGATCTCTCTTAGGGCCATTGCTCTTTGGAGTCGAGAGGTATGACATTCTAGGGAAGTTATAGGCACTGCTGAGCTTGAAACACGTGGAACACCATCCGCCCTCAGAGTCCCAAACACAAATTATCTGCTCCCATCCGTACCCCAGGCATGTTTGAGGGAATTCTGTTTGCAAAACTAGAAGCTAATTGGTGCTGTGTTTAGAAAAACCCACACTGCTGAAATCTCAGAAATACAAGAGCAGCAGGCGCCTAATGGTGGCTCAGGGTCAACAATGACCAGGTAAGTCACTGCTACAAAAAAAAAGTCTTAATTAGCATGTACTGGGTAGGCTGAGTCCAGTGTTTGCCATGATGCAAATGTATGCAGCTTGCTTAGATGCTGATAAAGAATAAGCGACCAGCTGATTTTACCGCCTTGAAATTTGGAAAATCAACTCCTTCCTCAGGGTACAATGTGAGAACCAGGCTTATGTTGCTGTTGAAACAATGCAAGGGTCTCAGCAAGTGCCAGCTGTTGCCACAAGGCCAGGGATAATGTAGCCTCCCCCACTTTGCAGTGAGGTAGATGCCCGAGGGAATCTCAGTCCAAATACACCAGAAGGTAGCAGAGGCCCCAACTGGTGTAGCCTACCATTTGCTGCTACGTTACCCGCGTCTCCTTTGGGAGAAATGACCTTTGCGAAAGAAACTGTTGGCAAGCAGTTTGGTTTCTCTCCCACCGTTCCTGTAAACCACCTGCAATTCTTCATCCTGAAGGAGGCACGTTTATCAGCTCAGCTGTGTTTTCAACCAAACAGAAAGCTCTGGGGCCAGATGGGAAAATCTTTCCCGTGGGAATTATTCAGAGTTCCACAGTGTTTCAGAGACATTTTCCAGCAGCCTTCAGCCAAAGACAGCTCTTCCAGGCTCCCATGGGGTTTATGAGCACGGGGAGAGGGCTTTCCTAATGTGAAAGAATAGTTCCTGCTGTGTGCTTGGTTCTCTATTCCTCTCAGCCATGTCACTGGCCACCCTTACCAGGCCCACTGCTGAACTGGGCAAGGTTCGAGCTCACACCACTGTCTGGTTCAAAGGGGCTGCAGTCTATGATCAGCTAGGGAGTGGGCATTCAAAGGGGGTAACAGGGCTGGAAGCTGGGTAAGAATGGAGGTCACTTTGACAGTACCCCTAAAGAGGGGCTGAAGTCTATGATCAGCTAGGGAATGGGCATTCAAAAGAGATGACAGGGCTGGAACTGGGGATGAATGGAGGTAATTTTGATAGCATCCCTAAGTAGCAGTCTGGGAAGCTCAGGGTTTATGACATCAGTTCCTTTCTATAGCCTTCTGTGTCTGCATCAACTACCCAGTCCAAGGAATTTCCTGAATATCAACCTTTTCTTACAGTACTTTGAAGCCAGACAATATTCTGGAGGATTCTTCAAAAGAACAACAAACAAACAAAACAAAATAAAACAATAACAAAGCCACGAATGGTCATGTGGTTCCCACAGAGCCACCCCTTAGGAAAGCACAGCCCAGGAGAGACACCTGGAGTCCACTGCAGAGTGTGTCAGCCTGAGCAGCCTTGTCTGGGGTCTGCTGGGGTTCAGGAAGGATGCCCGCAGGCTCCTGGACAGCTGTTGGTGGGGAGGCAGACCAGGGTCAGCGTCAACGCCTATGACCAGAGAACCTCGTCTCTGAGCACTGCCTGAACCACTATTCTGAAAAGCAGATCATGCTGCATCCCGTACTCCTGGCAACTCACAGCAGGACACCTGCCTTCTGACCAGGAGGACATTTCTGGGCAGACACAGGAGTAGCCTGCTGTCGCTATGCTTGTTACTCACAATCTCTGTGGCTTAAAACTTCATCTATTGATGTCTTGGCTTCAGACATGGGCTAACTAAATGTCCAGATAAGTTTATGGAGAGTGTTGGCCCTAGCTTCTGAGTGAACTATACTTCCAAGGGGCCCCTGGGGTTTAGTGATGTCATGCACCTGGGCAGACTCCCTGAGGGCTAAATGAAACCGTATGCATGGCTCCCATCCACAGGTCATTTTCTCTCCTGGTCTATTGTAAGGTATTTTCCTGCCAACCTTGGGACTTTTATGTGTTGAAGAAGGCATGGACAAAGATACCCTAGATCTGAGTAGCATGTTGAATGTGCCTGTCACTGGGTTACCTAAGTAACCTGCTCTTAGTTGGGGGGTCAACAATCATCACCTAAAGCCGTTGGCCCCTCTCCTAGTTAGGAATCTAGCTGATTCTGCAGTCAGCCTGCCCTGCAATACTTCACAGTGTTCCACAATGTTCTGCCAAGAAGAAAGAGTGTCATCCAAAGGGCTCAGACAGACAGAGGCTATGGAGGCTACATAGAGCAAGGCTGATTGTTGCTCTCACCCTGTCAGCATCTCCTGCATGGGCATCCACCATCACAGTTGCTGGAGAGAACCAGGCTAAACTCCACCTGAGCAGAGGCTGGGGCACTTGGCTAGGTTTAGAGAAGGATGTTTGCCCAGGATGTGCCTGGTAGATACACTAAGAAGAGAGAGGAGAGTGGACCCGACATTTCTGACTTGGTGATTGCTCTGGGTGTAGAGAGAGCTTAAGACAAGAAAGAGGCAACCTGGGTTTCTGGGAAAGTGCCAGCATGACAGTTGCCAGGACCACAGCTCCCAGCCGTGGTAGCAGATATCTGCTCTCATGCCCTAATAGGATTCCAAAGCAGAAGTGATGTGGAGCCAGGCTGATTGGCCAGGATTGTGCCAGGACAGGAGGTGAAGTATTTACTCAGTGTTCTAGATCTCTAAGAGTCATCAGAGACCATTTGGTACTCCTCTGTGGAGCCTCATTCCCTACCAGGCTGGTCAAATGAAGAGCTCAAATCACATTAGTGCCTGGCCCATCCACCCTGACTAGCTATGGTTGTAGAAGGGTATATAGAAAGCCATGTAGAGAAAGAACATTTCTAAGGCAGCCCCCTGCCCTAAGAAGCACCCGATTATTGCTGCTCAAGGCTGGATACAGCAAAGAAGAGAAGAAAATCTAGAATGAAGAAGGGGATAAAGAAAGACAGTAAGAAGAACAGACACGGAGATGCTATGAGGGACCAAGGAGAGATGCGGCTGGCACAGAGATGGGGGTTTACAAGCTTGGACTCTGAATCCCACCTGTACAGAGGCCAGGCAACAGTTGTAAAGTAGCTTGCCTCTGAACACCTGAGCTGCAAAATGGGAGTCATTGTAATCACAGAACTCGGTGAGAGGTGAGTGTCACAGGTAGCTAATAGTAACTAATGACTCAGTGAGCTAACCCTATGCCAGACACCTAACCACCCACAGGAAGAAATTAACAGTCTTTTGCTTTGACATTGTTTTCAAATTTTCAGTTACTGAAAAGGAAGCCACTGTCAACCATGACCTCAATAGCAAGCAGCTGGAGGCAGGTAAGGAAGCTATGAAAGAGTCAAAATTAATAAGCAGGTTCATGCAGACAGGTAAGGTGGGGGAGATTCCAAGGCTCACTGGTTAACCTCTGTTTGTATTTTCTGTATCTTCAAAATAAGTGTGTGTGTGTGTGTGTGTGTGTGTGTGTGTGTGTAGTGTGTGCATTTGTGTATATGTCTCTGTCTCTGTGTGCATCTGTTTCTATGTCTCTGTCTGTGCATGTTGATAGCATGTTAAACAGATACACATACCTTTAAGGATTTATTCATTTATTTTACATGTTTAAGTGTTTTGCCTGAATAAATATAAGTGTACCAAGCATGTGTCTTTTGCTCATGGAAGTCAGAAGAGGTCATCATATCCCCTGGAACTTGTAGGCAGAGGCCACTTGTTAGTTTCCCAGCCATCCAGACCCAAAATAACAACACAGAAACTGTATTATTACAACACTGCTTGGCCTATTAGCTCATGATTCTTATTGGCTAGCTCTTAAATCTTATACTAACCCATTTCTACTAATCTGTATATAGCCATGTGGTTATGACCTACCCAGTAAGGTTTTGTCCCGCGTCCATTGTCTGTCTCCTGTGGTGACTACATGGCTACTCTCTGACTCTGCTTACTCTCTCATCCTCTCTATGCTTGTAATTCCCACCTTGCCCTATTCTGTGCTGTGACCAGGAAGACAGAACTGCTCAAGACACTCTGAGGCCAGCAGCAAGAGACATATATGGCTTAGAAGAATGGGACAAGTCAGGGATAAGAAGGCACTCACTGGGACACACTGGGTCCTCACTGTCCTGCACCCAGGGAGCCCAGGCTCAGCGTCTTGCCATTCCAAAGTGGAGACTCCGAACTCTCCAGGAAAAACTGAGGTCTCTGATTTATCATTGCCTTCTGCCAGCTGTGTGTACACCTGCCCTCTCCTTACCTTCATGTTCAGTGTTCCTGCAGGAGAAGGGCTCTCGCTGCTCACTGATGAAATCTCACTAGAATCATTTACAGTCAAGAGTTTTATGAAATGCAGTTGTATACATGTCTCAACAAGACAGGGGACAACACAGAAAGGGGTGGCAGGGACGCTGCTGTGTATAGACTGTAGACAAAGACATACAGTGTTAGGGAAAGCCTGTGAATGTGTGGGGTCAAAATCACTCGCTGAACAAACTCTGAGCCTTGAACTTTGCAATAGCCTCTGGACTTAATTATAAAGAACAGAAAAGCAAAGAATGATCTTGCTATCTAATACTCCTCCAGGCCACTTTGACTCAGAAGTTCACCCCTCCAACAGGTGAATCTTTTTAACATTTTTACAAAACCCTTATTAATACCAGAGCGTTAGGCTAAAAATGCCCTCAGGGAAAGGCTAACCCAAGCAAAAGCCTATAAGTGCTTAAAGGTTGCCAGCTTCTAAGAACACATAAACAAAACAAGAAACCATGCAATGAAAGAATACCACTTCTAACAAGTGGGCAGGGCTTACAAATCAATACAGATTTCACCAGAGCTACGATCCTGCTGGGGATACGACCAACAGACTCCATAGTGCAATCAAGAGTGCAGAGCCAGCGTGTGCCTTTGTGGTGGCGGAAAGCAGGGCTTGGGTGGACAAATGAAGCCCAGGGACCCTGGCCAGCCGCCTCTGAGGTGATGAGCTTGTTCTTGAGAAAACTCCCCAAGGATAGAAACCTTTGAAATGCCCCAAAGCAAGAATTTATGCAAAATCGGGGCTGAAAGGAAACAGAAGCCCGACTAGCCAACTTTATTCTCCTCTCAGAAGAACCGTCCCCATGGCATGTCTTCCTGGTTTATACGTTCTTCCTCTTTGATGAGAGAGCCTTCAGCTGTATGGTCTCGACAGACTTCAAAGCTCCGAGAAGGACCAAGAAGGCTGACTCCTAGGTTAAGCCTGGCAGGTTTCAGTGTTTACAACTTAGACCGCAATCCAGGTATCATTCAGGCAACATGCATGCTAGGATGGCTTCTCAAGTACTCATGTGATCTGCCCAGAGGGCTCCACAAACCTGACTTCCTTGATTGCTGTGGCCACAATAGAGCAGGCATTGTAGCCAACAATGTGCCTGACACTTCAGGAAGTGCCAAGCATGCCAATAAGCTGCTGTCCCTGTCACTATGTAGCTTCCAGTATACTCTAAAATCAATAAAATTCCATATACATATAGCTCACAGTGCATTCCAATGAACACCTTTGCTTGCAGCACTGACTTCCGGGAGAGCCTGTCTGATAATCATCACTCAACCCTGCCTCCAGGCTATCTTGATTCTCTGCCTGGTGGCAGAAAGAAGGATCTTCACCACAGCCATCCCTCAGCTGCTGCCTGCACCCCTACCAGCTCACTTTGGTCCCTGAAGCTTTGTTTGCAGGACACGTTGGTGACTTACTGATTCTCCATCTCCAGAAGGCAGTAATGCCTCCTTCACATAAAATGACCCAACCCTCAGGTTCTACACGCTGGCTTTCTGATCCCCCATCCTGCTAGTGTGTGTCCCTGGTCACCTCTTCTTCCTCCAGGCAGCCACTCCAGGGACGATGTCCTCAAGGCTCAGTTCTGTTCTGCTGGATCTTTATCAAGGATTCACTATCATCTCTAACCAAAAGACTCCAGGGCTCTCTGTGGCCCTGACCTCTCTCTTGAGTCACCTAGCGCCTCAAAGTCACTTCCTACAGCTTGAATATCTGCAGGTAACAAAGAACAGGCTCTGATTGTTGAGCTTGCTCCCTTGATAATGGCATGCAGCAAACATGGTATTCAGGTTAAAGGTGCTCTGCATTGGGACATGCAACTCGCTGGAAATATATGCGTAAAGACCTGACCATTGGAAAGATACATCGTTCACTGATAATGTTTCTGAGACTATGACCCTTTGGTTGTTTTTTGAACATTTTAAAAATTTTTTATGCATGTGGATGTTTGGCCTACATCTATGTATGCACATTGCATGTATGCCCGATGCCTGAAGAGAGTGTCCGACCTCTTGAAACTGGAATTCCAGACAGTTGTGAGCCACCATGTGGGTGATGGGAATTGAACTGGACGCTCTGCAAAAGCAGCCAGCACCCTTCACAACTGAGCCAGTTCTCTAGGCTGTTGATGCTTTGATGGAGAACACTCTAAACAAGTTTTCTTTGCAGTAATTTGGTCTAGTCCTGATCTCCTCTGTTTGCTGCCAAAGTAGAGTCCTATAAAATCGCATGTTTATGGGCTTGAGGATACACTACTGTGTGTATAGTGCCCACTTGGAGCTCTACTTCTTTGGCAGTACTCAAGAGACATAGCATGAGAAGCTTCCGAGCGTCTCAACACCACAGAACATGTCTGATCTAGAGTGAAGCCAGGGAATTAGAGACACAAGTATAAATGGCTCCTTAGGAATGGTCTCGAGTAGGTATCCGCTTCAGCCAAGAGGTACTTGTGTTGACACAGGGATACACTCACCAGTTCTCAGGCTTCTCTACTGAGCCGGGTAATCATATCAGCACTGAGTGGAATATCGACATTGTGTATTCAATGGTCTGAAAAAGCAGAAAAATTCCATGCTTGATAAATGGCTATGATTGCATCTATAGATGTTTTCCAGGAAGCTTCAGCTGACATGGTTGTTTTTAAATATGAAACTGAACAAAAATTCAGTTTCCTCCAGAAATGGAAGGTTTGAGTTTCACGACAGATACAAAATATACTTCCCCAGGAGCAAAGCATCTGCAACAAAGGGCAGGGCCCGTTCAACTGAGCAGTCATCACCACAATGTAGAACATTAGGTGCCCTGGTACTCTGGGCATCTTCCCCACCCCCAGCAACCACAGTCATTAGTCTGATGAATGTCAAGTGCTAATCTAGAACTAATGAGATTTAATTTTATGAATTGTTTTCATAAATACTAGAAAACATCTTGAGAGAGATACACTGTATTATACCTCCGCATACATGATGGATGCATGCAAATGTCCCAGCTCCAACTCCTGAATAATTCATCTCCACCATTTTATTTACATAGGAAAATGATGCTTGATTCACTTGGCAGATTTTTAAGCCACAGTTTCTATTGGCGAGCTAAGCATTCAGCCCACAGGCACAGGGCAGCAGGGGGTTCTCTGTACAGGAGCTAGCTGCCTTTATCTCCCTGAGTTCCCTGATTGTTTAGAAAACAAATACTTGTTTGATCCATTCCATTTCTTTCTTTCTTTTTTTTTTTTTTAAATCTTAGCTCTATAATGGCACTTGCAAATCTTCTTTGAAAAAACAAACAAACAGATCTCTCTCCGGCTGTCTCATCCTGTGCAAGGGTGGCCTCTGCTTGCCACTTGTGCTTGCTTTTGTCAAAGAGCTTTCATTCTACAATTCTTGCTGGTTGCTTGAGAAAATAAGTAAGAGAGCAGGAAGTTGAACTAGGGAAGAAGCGTCAGAGGATGCATACTGGGAATTCAGGTGACGCCTTCACCCCGTCCTTGCTATTGGCTGTTCAGAGTGCACTCAGGGATGACAACAGTTGACAAGGTACGGAGGGGGACTACCTTGACGCTTAGTGCTGAGACTGGTGTCCTTGGGGATACTCTGAGGTCTCTCTCATCCAAGGTGCTTTAACTCTTCTATCATATCATCAAACCTGCCCAACGACTGTGTGTTCCCGCTCTAGAATTCTTCCAGAAGAGATTTCCAGAGGTTTGCATGCTGCTGGGGGATTAAGAGGCTTTTCTTTGGGTGGCCTCGGCTGGCTTATCCCACTGAGTATGGCACCTTCCGCCCTTGATTCCATATTCCCCGGGTCGTCATCCTCAGGCAGAGGACACACTTGAAACCAGGAGATCTGGTTTCAAAGGCTCCCTAGAGGTCAGTCCTCTGTGTTCCCTTTGTCCATTTCCTCTTCCCTAGAACTCAGGTTTTCTGGTTTCTGCCGTTGTCAACCTGCATACTCTCCCTGCTTGTATGCCTTCTCCTGCTGACTGTTATCTGGGGTAAATGTTGGTGTCCTCTTTCCTGCGGGCCTAGGGAAGAACTGCGTAAAAATGTCTTTGTTTTGCTTTCTGGTTGTGAGACGGCAACCGACTGGGATGTCTTCAGCACTTCAAGACTCTTTTGCCTTTGGTTCTTCCTTAGGCTACAGCTGAAGCCTCAGCACTCCCTTTGCCCTGTAGACTTGTGGCTAATACTTAAAAAAAAAAAAAAAGCACAAAGCATAGCAACAAGGGTTGTCTGTCACTGCTGTCCCTCCCCCTCAGATGCCTTTCCTCCTTACTTCCTGCAAACTGCCTCTCCCAAGGCAAAGGGAGCAGGTGCATCCTCTGGTAGAGGACTCTGCTTATGTTTCGGCTACCCTAAGCTCCTGGATGCACTCCCAAAGTGACCTAAACAGTGTCCATAGGAGTGGAAGATGAGCCACCCCTCCACCAAGATCCCACCTGTAAGACCTACTCTGCTCCCATGTACCCTGAAGAGTGGGGCCACATGCATCTGGACTGGACACTGCATCTGTCTGATCTCTTTCTGGGTCTCACCAACCTTCTCCCAGCTAGCTTCCTTCACACAGTGGGCTCAACATAATGCAAAGAAATTTCTTTATGAATACTCAAGAGGAGGCTGACCTGCTCATGGGGATAAGATTCTCCCCACTTTCCCGCAGAAATCATAGTGGATTGGATCTCCCTTTTTTGGGTACATCTTTCTGTGGTCCTCTAGGAAAGCCTGTAGGTGGTGGGGAGAAGGACTCAAACCCACAATATGAGTGATATAATAATGACATCAGGTCTTTTGAGGATGCAGATCTTTAGTTCACACGTGCAAGAAAACTCCCTGGTGCTTCGGTGTCTGGGACTGAAGGAATAACCCACCTACCTCTTCAGCGGTGCCTAGCCTCAAAGATACATCAGGCAGTCGGGAGATATAGACACCAAAGGGCAGCTCCAGCTCTCCATGGTTACCACAATTCTAACTCCTTGCTGGCCTGCTAACAGTTTCATTCTCTGGTGTGTGTGTGTGTGTGTGTGTGTGTGTGTCCGTTCATGTTTGTCTAATAAGCATCTTTTCAATGCCTCCTATGTTCTTGAAGTGCCTTGGTCATTTTAATAAATATTAACTCCTTTGACTTTTGCAAGAAATTATTTCACCTCACCTCTCCCAGATAGGACAGGGCATGAGATTGAATGGAACGTATTGGTCACTTTGGGGACGATACTCAGGACCTTGGGAGTAAAGCCTGGGATTCTGACTCATTGATTACTCGTCATCTCAATTGCTTTCCTTGAGGTTGATCTAAGAAACTATTTCATTTTGCATTTGACTTCACTGTTGGAAGCATACATCAATTTAGAGTCATGCAATATTAATAATGTGTGGGAGACTGCCAATTTCACCTCTTATCTCTTTAACTTCCTTTCACCAAGATGGCTGTTTACAGTCACTCAGCAGCCTGGCTTTTTATTTCTGCCCTTTAAGGATTCCAAGAAAATCCTCAGATTTCACAAATCAAAAACAAAAAGTCTTTATAAACATCAGGTTTTTTTTTTAATAGCTTCTAAAAGAGAGTTTTCTGTCTGAGAAGGAAGACATCAACAGAGAATAATTCTACTTACAACACTGCGACTTCAAAATCATCCCAGAACAGGCAGAGACATATTTGTATGAACTAATTAAGTCTTTATCAAACAACTTCACGTAGTCTGGAGAGCAGCCCTGGAGGAACACACTGTATCTTATTGTGATGACGAGATTTGGCAGCACAGACAGAAGTGATCAGCTAGCTAGCATGGCCGAACCCATGATGCAATATCATCAAGATCGTTAGTCAGCACTGACGAAAATGTGAGAAGTCGAATATCACCAAAACCCTGGTATGGACCATAATTAATCTCTTTATTTAGACTCACCCAAGCCAACACATTTGAAGGAAAAGACTGGATATGAATTGTGGCCCAGTAACACGGGTATGGAGACTAGGTATGTTACCCTCATGGCCCACCCGGGGACCAATGACTGCTTCATTTGGAGGTCTCTAATCGGAAGCCTGAGGAGCAGCTGTGGAAGCTCAGGGACAGAGCCTGCAGTTTTATCTAAGTCAGCTCAGTGTGAGGTGAGATGACAGGGCCAGTGCTCAGTGGTTCTGCCATGTCAGCCGATGCTTTCTGTGGCCTTCGGTACCCGTCATTCTCCGCTCACAGCCAGATGCTCACTTGGCTACTTGCAGAGAAGAAATTCCATTAAATACCTCTGTGCAGAAAATCTAGTTTCAATATCTTGAGAAAAAAAGTATTCTGGTTTTGTGCCCTTAGTGAATATGTAGGCAGCATAAGAAAGCATGTTAATGGAGCATTAAGTACATTTCCTGGGGGACAATACTTGCATATTTGTAATGTTTGTCAATTTTTCTTGTATACATTTTTCTTACATGAATAACTTCAGCCTACTATCCTGGCATCACTGGATACAGAGCTGGGGAAAGACACAGAGAATGGATTGTCACATGCTGGTACGAGGCTCCATCTCACCACGGGAAATATCTGCTCTTTTGTAGTTGTCATACAATGACGTCATGGAAACTTGCAGGTACTTGTGATGGTAGAATCCAGACCAGATTGCTTCTAGGGCCATAGCATCTACAGCAGCCTCTTTTCTCCCACAGATACTGACAGGTACCCCTCCACCCCTGTCCCCAAGAACATTGCCTGTGAACCTCTCGCTAACAGGCTTCTATGTGCAGGAATTTCTTACCTGGGAAAGTGAGTCTATAGCAAAAGAAATTTGGACAGACACACATCCTGATCCCCAACCCCTTCACTGCACCCAGCGTGACAATCAGAGAGACTGTCTGCAGGTTTGAGCTGTGAAACATAGCTCCCTCCCCATAGAGTTACCAGAAAGGTCTTGGATCCTACCACATGGGCCTGATTCCATTTCACAGCCCTTGGCATGCTTCCTGTTTGTCTGTTTGTCCATCCATGATGTTAATTAGTCTTCTAATAGACTTCTTAGCCTTAACAATCCTTCTCAGTGTGTCTCTTGAACCTGTATCCAAGACCCATCAGTACTGGCTCTTGAGGAGTTTGTGGTTCACCCAGGAGCTCTGAATGTGAAGAGCTTGCTGCTTCAGTTTGGAAACTTGAAGCTTATTAGAGAAGATTTCCCCCATGAGGTCACAGAAAGCATATCTGAAGACGTGTGAGTAGGGAGGGAACACATCCCGTTCCTGTCATTGTAAGAAACTATCTGCCAACTTCAAGTACAAATGAAAGCAATTTCACATTCTCTCAGCCCTAGAGACTGGAAAACCCAAGATCTAGGTTCCAGCAGAGTCAGAGTCCAGTGAGGGACTAATCTTGGCTTCCAAGATGGCAGGTGTCTGTGTCCTCACATGGAGGAATGGAAGGATGGAAGAGGATTCCTCATCCCTTCCCCATTCCTCTATTACAGGCTAGCCCAAAAGCCCTTGGTACCTCCCGAAGGCAAGCCTTATCATTATCGTACACTGGGGATTCATTCTCAGCACGAATTTTAGATAGGACACAAACATTTAAACCACAGCAGGGGAAAAGGCAGGCAAGAACATGTGTGTTCTGCTAAGTCTATTTTCCGAAGAGGTGTGAGAATGTTGTTTACAGTTAACAAATTTAAAGGAAGTTAAGGGAGCATTTTCCTTTTATTGTTGGGTACAACAGATTGAACGGAGGGCATCACACACACCAGCAAGCACTAAACCACTGAGTTGCAGCCCCAATCCCCATTCTGCATTTTATTTTGAGACAAGATATCACTAAGTTGCCCACAGTAGCTCAGGCAGGCCCTGAACTTCTTATTACCCTGCCTCAGTCTCTTTAGGAGCTATTATGACAGGATTGTGCTCCCATGCTTAGAAAAAAAAAACTTGATCTTAATCATTTGAAGTCACCCACCTAATAAGTAGAAATAAAATGCATAATTTTTAAATCGGCACAAAAAAGTTTAATCTATCCAATGAGAAGTAATGAAAGATAAGGGAAATGTGATAAATAAAACTCACTAGATAGGAAAGAGAAATAGTCATAAGCATGGTTACATTAACGGTAAGTATGTTAAATTTCTCCATCATAAGGCAGACTCCAGATTAAGAAAAAGAGCTTTGAGAAATGAGAAACCATTTAGAACAAAAGTGAAGAAAGGCTAGAGCAAATATGGAAAAATAATGTTTAAACATGAACTCTGAGAGAGTGGTGCCGCACTTCTCGTAATGAGCACGCCATGATTTAGGATAAAGCCACGACAGTTGACAAGGGAAGCTATACATCCATAAAAAGAAAAGCAGAAGTCGAAGCCAGAACAATCATGAATATGCACGCTATTAAAATATACAGCCTGTGCTTGTGTAGATGAGCCCTGGTTGGCCATGGGCTGATCGCTGCTGCAGCCATCATTCATCAGAAAAGAGGAGTTTCCGAAAGGAAGCTCACTGCCTTCTACTCGGGCATCTAGAAAAAGGGCAGATGAACTCTGTGGGAAAACAGAGAAAGCAGGATTCCGTATAAGGCAGCCAAGAATGAAGTCTACGACCTACAGCGATGAAGGTAAGTGAAATCGGCTGCTGTTTCTCGGCTCCATTAATGGATAAAGTCACTCAATAACTATGTCCTGCTTCTAAAAGCTCAAGCGCTGGAATAGGACTTCAGTTTAGCTGAGCAGCCAGGATGTGACTCGCCTTCAAGTACATGGGGTCTGTGGCATTATGATTTCTATTTTGCACACATTGAAAAACGCAAAACAAAACACAAAAGTTTAAGGGGACTGTGTGTTGGCTACTTTTCTGTTGCTTTAATAAAATACCGCAACCAAAAGCAACCTGTAGAAGAGCTGGTTTTGGCTTGGCTCCCAGAGGGTAAGAGCCCATAATGACAGCAAAGACAAGGAGCAGGCAGCGGGAAGGAACACATGCTGGCTGGTTACATTCCATCTGCAAGCAGGAAGCAGAGAAAGGGAGAGAGGAAGAGAGAGAAGAGGGACAAAGAGGGAGGGGGGAGAGAGCAGGCAGGAAGCTGGGTAAGGCCACAGGTCCTCAAAATCTACCCCAAGGGTTGTACTTCCTCCAGCAATCCTACACTTCATAAGGTCTATAACTTCCCCCAAACAGCAACACCAACTGGGGACCAAGTTCTCAAATACATGAGGCTATGGGGGACATTTTTCATTCAATCCACTACAAATTGTTTATTTGAAATAACATCATAGGTAAGCTTCTGACATCATCACATGACAAAATAAAGAAAAAGCCAAACCAGAGAAGAAAAGAACTGTGAAAGACAATAAACTGCTCTGTTGTGCTATTCCGGGGGAATTTGCAATTTTTTTTAAAGAATTAAACTAATAGATTTATAATTTATGTAGAAAAACAATGTTCAAAACTAGCTGAGAAAACTGGGAAAGAAGAAGAAACAAAAAGCTAGGAATGGTGGTTCATGCCTATCATCTCAGCACTAGAGATGGATCGTGGCGGCAGGAGGAGCAGCCTGGGCTACATAGTAAATGCCAAGACAGCATGGTTTACACATAAGACCTTGTCTCAGAAGGAGGAGGAAGGGGATGAGGAAGAGGAGGAAAGGGATGAGAAGGAGGAAGGGGATGAGGAGCAGGAGGAGAATTAAAAAGGAGGAGAAAGGGGATGAGAAAGAGGAGGAAAGGGATGAGGAGGAAGAAAGGGATGATGAGTAGGAGGAGGATGAAGAGGAGGAGAAAGGGGATGAGGAGGAGGAGGAGGAGAAAGAGAACAAGCTATAGTAACTGCCTTTCCAGGCACACTGGATCTTCCACTGAAGGAAAAGTTCCCCCTTAAGAACACTAAGAGACAAGCTAGATGTACAAATGGAAACGGATTTCCCTTAAGAATACAGTATTGATGGAAAAAGTAAAAGACACAAGTTTATAATGCAATATGCTATGGATAAATTAAATATGTACATATATCAAAATTAAGCTTACTATCAGTTTTATATAGGGTGAGAAAAGGCTACATGTCTGTTTCCCAGCACCCAGAAGTCTGGGACTGACAGATCATGGATTTGCTATCAGCCTGAGCTTCATTTCAAGACCTCGTTTCAGATAAAGCAAGCAAACAGAAAACTTAAGGAATTCATATAAGTCTAAAGACAGGCATTTCATACCTTGGAACCTTTCCTTTGGAGGAGAGAGTACAAGGGATGGAAGAGGGAAAATCTGAAACACTATAAAGAGAAATGCAATGTAAAATATAAAACAAGTGCTTTTGTAATAGCTCAATGACGCCAGTGAGAGAGCTTTTCATTTGTGTAGGTGAGGGCAAGAACCTAACACGGATAGAAACAAATACTTAAAACCAGGCTGCAGCATAGCATGGTTTTTACAGTAGCTGAGCCAATATGTGATTGTAGTGAATAATTCCAGTAGCCCAGGGGAGCAACTGTGAGGCTCTGACTGTAGGCACCAAAGCAACTGTGAGGCTCTGGCTGTCTGCACTGAAGCAACTGGGAGGTTCTGGCTGTAGGCAGCTTAGCAAAGATATTGAAGGAGAGAGACATTCGATTCACTTGGTGAAATCCTCAATGGTTCATGGCTTATGGAGCATGGGATTCAAGTGCAATAAAGGAAATCAGAAGCTGTGCCAAGGACAACTTGAGTGAGGAGGTGACAGGCCAGGCAGTAAAAGGATAGAAGGAGACCTGGGAGGCTAGTAGGTTCAGCTCTGCACATGTGAGTTTTGGGGTCTGTGTGTTTCTCCAAGCAAGAGATAAGAAGGAATTGGAGGTAAGGCAATGGCCGGTAGTTCAGGAATGCATGTGGGAAAGCATCCTCTTCTGCGGAAGTCCAAAGTTTCTCTGACCATCACAGCTGTGAATCAGAACAGAGTGTTTTGGTCCCAATGCTCTAAGAATCTCTGGTGACTTCTACACAGAAAAGGCGCACTGCTGCCTTGGTAGTGATGGGCCTGTATCTATTTTTTCTGACAAGGAATAGGATGGGCAAAACCAGAGAGATAAGAAAACAGAAGGAAAAGGAAATGGGTCCTGAAAGGACTTGAAACACCTCTCTGCTCTTAATGAAAATCTCTGTCTAGGCTGCAGGTGTTGGGTAAATATTCGCCAAGTATCTTATGAAGCACAGGGTCTTTATAAAGACTTAAATGCTTGTAGCTTGAGAGATATTGCTTCTGTCTATCACAGTGGAAACCTGTCCAACAGAATCTCTCACCCGTCAGATGCATGGAGCTGAAGCCTCTCCTGACTGCTCTGACGATCAGCATTGGAGGGGCTACCGCACTGAGAGTGATTTGTGTGGATAGCCAGCATTTAATGAGGACAGGAGAATGGCGAATCTTCCATGGCGTGTGCGCTAAATCACTGGTTTTCACATCCTCCTCAGAAAAATCGTTTGTTCTATAATTATGTAATCCCCATATATATGTCATGGAAAGGCAGCGGGTTTACTATGTCAAATTAAATTTTATTAGATCAAGGAACTTCCACAAGCCACCCCAATGATCACTTCTATGTCTTTATTCTCGGTGCACGGTCCATGCAAAGAGCACAGGGTTTCAGTGAAGTACTGGAAATTTCACGGTGATACAACAGAGAAGGGCATCACTGGGTAGAACTGGATTTCAGAACTGGGTATGCCACTGTCTACCCAAAGCTCTTCCACCACTAAATACTGAAGAGTTCATCTCATGCACCCTACAAGGCAGAAGGGCAACTGTTCTTGTTTTCATGTTGTTGTGGATGGGGAATCACGGCCAAGGACCCAAGCCTGAGCATCAGTATTATATCAGCCTGGTGGCACACACAGAATGTAAGTCATTTGCTACATCAAAAACATCTTGGATATTATGCAAAGAGCAAAGTAACACATCCAGATCTGTGTTCCATCCCTGTTCTGGGTCTAGATGCTTTGACTCAGGGGTTTTTGACTTCATCTTGTTGTGAAAGTGGCATGCTCAACCATACTTTGAATTTTGAATTGGGATCCTTTTCTAGTAGATTGGTATGTGGCAGGATCCTTGATGGGAACCAGTCCCAAGTATCATGAGTGAAATAAGTTGAAGCACCTCATTGTGTACTGAAGAGATAAGATGCAGAGGGTCCTGCGGAGATAGGATGCACAGAGTCCTGCGGAGATAGGATGCATAGAGTCCTGCGGAGGTGGGATGCACAGGGTACTGAGGAGATAGAATGCCCAGGGTCCTACTGAGATTGGATGCTCAGGGTCCTGCGGAGATAGGATGCACAGGGTCCTACTGAGATAGGATGCACAGGGTCCTACTGAGATAGGATGCACAGGTTCCTGAGAAGATAGAATGTGCAGCATCCTGCAGAGATAAGATGCATAGGGTACTGCAGAGATAGGATGCTCAGGGTTCTCTGGAGACAGGATGCACAGGCTTCTGCAAAGATAGGATGCACAGGATCTTGGGTGGAGGAAGTGTTGTTTCAATGTGTGATATTTTCAACTTATGACTGGTTCATCTAGATAATTCCACTATAAATCAAGGAACTTATGTATCTTCTTTTCTTCAAAAGTTAACCCCAATATTTTGAAAGTGAGAGTGCAGTTTATTTTTAACATGTACTGGTAAGTGTCATCATCTTCTCCTTCCCGGAGCATACTTGCCCTAACCGAAAGTATGTGTGGCCACAGAGAGAAGGAAAGAGGTGGGATCACAGGTGAACTAGACTGCTAGGTTCTCCTAAAAGAGTCATTAGTAGCAAGATGGCGACATGTAGTAGTGATGTAGATGGTGGCACAGGTGAGGCGATGGTTGAGAGAATGATGAAGCACCCCAGACAGCAACATTGCAGGAATCCACTCACCAACCTGAAGAGAAATGATGCTCACAAACAATCCAGCCTGGGTCTCTTGGTGAGAACCACTGGAGAGGCGACCTGCTGGGAACACACTGAGGTGAACTGGAGCCTCAGAGGAGATGAAGTCATTTCCAGAAGCACCTCCCAGAGGTAAGGGAGGGAAACATGCTAGGCTCTCTCCTATGCCTCCTTCCAGGCCTGCCTCAATGGACCCATTCCTTAAGCCAGTCAGAAGCAAGAAGGCGGAGAGCACAGGCAGTGCAGTTCTTGCAGAGTAGAGAGGAGAGGAGAGGGCATGAAGAAAGCATCAATGCCCTTGGCTGGTCGCTTCTCCCTGGACCTGCATTCTTTGCCACGGAACCATAAATTCGCTCTTCCCACAAGGCAGCTGCTATCTCCCCATCATAAATCTGAGCCCACGCATGCCATGTTTTGGCCCAAAGACTGAGGCAGAAGTGACCATGACCATGTACTCTTCTGAGTCTAGACCTCACGAAGCCTCGATGACTTCCATTTGTGTGTCTCCTTAACACCATGGGAAGCTTGTGTGTCTGGGCTGGGGCTCTAGATCCAAGGGGAACAGTGACAGGCATGTGGATCCAAGCTTGTACATCAAGCCTGGAGCAGAGGCCCCACTGACATGTGGTCAAGTGAGTAAGCAGTCTCTTCAGAGGCCTTGAGGAAATCAAACTAGACAGGCCACCTGCACACCCCTCTACCGTGGACAGCACCAGTAGATAGACACGGGCAGAGGGATGAAAAGAACCATCTTGTCCACAGCCAGGGAGAGAATAAGGCACTGGTCCAGAGCTCCAGTGAGAACTAAAACCTTGCAGGAATAATAGGAATAAGCATCAAAGCAGACCCTCCCAGATCCAGCGAATACCCTGACAACCCAATGACAGATGTGGAAATAAAGCCACAGAACTCACCTGCACCCTGATTCAGCCCCCCAAATCTGTGAGCTTATTGTTTGAAACCGCTAAGTCCTGGGGTGATGTGTCCCATGAGAATCCATAAGACTGGATTGTTCATATCTCTCCAGGGTTCTCATGGTAGGAGCGTGATTCGTGTTGCAGTAGGGACACGGTACAAGGCAAGAGCTAGGGTGTGGGGCTTGGAACGCCCAGGAAGATGTGAGGACACACGTAGTCAGGCCCATGTTGTGCCTAGGAAGCTGGAAAACTGGTCATCGCAGAGCTAGATGAGGGGTCAAAAGAGTTTTTGGAAACACATGGCTTCCTCTTGACAAGGAGAGGGTTTTTTACATATACATACAGTTGTATCTTTATGATGTATTTCTCAAATTCCAGTACTAAAGAGTAAGAATTGAAAAGCAATGAGGAGGCAGGGAGGTGGCCACGTCCAGATCGCATGGGAGAGTCCCCTCCATTATGCCCAGGCATCTCCTGTTTTCCTCTGTGCTAGGCACGACTTCCTGGCTTTTCACTCCATCCATCCCAAGACAACCCCGACACTTTGGCACCCCACATTCTCACCTGGAAGGGCACAGCTGCATGGTGCTCA
The DNA here is from genome assembly GCA_004026605.1 of Ondatra zibethicus. Taxonomy (NCBI): domain Eukaryota; kingdom Metazoa; phylum Chordata; class Mammalia; order Rodentia; family Cricetidae; genus Ondatra; species Ondatra zibethicus. The sequence goes on from PVIU01004566.1 coordinate 23,155, forward strand.
CTTATGACAGACTTCCTAGCATCTAATGATGCCTCTCCTCATCCTCGCGTTCACATTGTCGGGAAGTCTGATTCTTCAGAATCCTAGTTCTCTAGAGAACTGACTGCGATCCTATTAAAAATGAGCTTGTGAAGGTTTCCATAATTAAGAACAATGAGACGCAAATTTGGGGCAGTATCTGAAAACCTCTACACAGAGATCTCTGCTGAATCACAAATGGTTGAATGCGACTGTTTGGACAGGAAGCATCACCTGGGCTATCTACTTGGGACTGCCATGAGGTTTGCTTTTTGCAAGGGCTTCAAGCAGGCTCACGTTCCTAGCAGGCCGATTTTGCAAGTGATACCTCTTACACACAGAAGCAGTGTTCACTGACTGCCACCTCCAGAGTGATTTGCACTCTTCTCACAGTGAGGATGAAATACAGAGAAAGGACGCCCTGAGCCTCATGGGCAGGTATGGGGCGAAGCGGGAGTCAGCTGTCAAGACTGCATGCCAGCATCAGCAAGGACGTATGTCTCACTGCAGGAGCAGCCCTAGCAGCAGCGATGGGAAGAGCGGGGCCCTTGAAGGTGCCTTCTCCTACTGAGTGATTTTCTATTCTGAATGATTAGAATGTTTACTTTTGCCTCCAGAGTAGGTCAGCTCCACTGATACTACAAAATGGAACTGTATTTTAAAAAGAATAGAAAAAAAAAAGATGAGGTGACTTCCAATCCTCGAATAGGTGGTAGGGAGTCGGAAATAAACCTGATGGTGATGCTGGGCATAGCCTGCTGCTGCAGCCGTGAGACCAGCACGTAATCTGGAGCTGAGGTTGATCAGATCCACCCCAGGATAAGGCAGGTTCTTAGACCTGAGAGGCAGAGGCGGCCACCATTTCATGAGGGTGAGTCCTGGAGAGAGTTCTTCCGCAGGTGACCTGAGCAGTTTGCAGTGTAGGGTCTTTCCATGGTGGCTGCTTTTTCATTCTTGATTTAAACGGAATCCTGAAAAATTCTGCGTTATGTCTGTGAACTTGTGTCTGGGTTATTAAGTAACTCTGCCGACACCATCACTCCTATTACCTTGGCAGCTGGCCCTGGAGTCTACCCCCCCCCCCCAGACCACTTAGACATCCTGCTCCAGTCAGGTCAGATTTCCCTCAAGACAATTTCTGTAGGCTGTGCACGAACCTGTGACTCACAAGGCACCAGGAAGGAAAGGGTGTGGCTGACTGTGTTATCTTTGACACTCCCTCCTGAGAAGTGGGTCTTCCACCCTCTCCTTGCTCTAGGTAGAATTTGACACTGTAGTGACCTTTAGGATACATTACAATGACCAGTGCACTCCTCAGTAAACAAAATTTTTATCTACAACACACTGAGATATTATACCTTAAAGAATTGTCAACAACCTCAGGAATGGCCTGCAGAGGAGAGAGAGAGAGACAGAGGCCAGAAGTTTTCCAGCTATCATAGGTCAGAGTCATCTTGACTGCTCTGAATGAAGCTATGCCGTTTAAAGAAGAATTAAAGCCACAGACACTGTCCAGTCAAAACAATCAAGCCACCTCCAACCTCCCCAGCAGAGGCCTGGGTGTGCTGTGTCTGAATTATGGAATTACAGAATTGTATGTCTGGTAAAAGCTGTTACTTCACATCAGTCAACTGTTTCCTTGTTTATTTCATGCACCAATAACTAAGCAAAGTGTTGTGCATTAAAATGTGTGTCCTTACTTGTGGCTCTGCCATTCAGCCGGAATTATCTGGGCCATGTCACCAGCTGCCCATGAATCATTCAGTTGGCATGTGGAGGAGAGAGGCAGGGGAGTGGAGGGAGAGGAAAGAAAGGGGAAGAGATGTTGGATAGATAGATGGATGATGGGAGATAGAAAGATAATAGATAGATTGACAGATGATGACGACAATGATGATGAAGATAGAGAGCTTATATATAGATAGATGACAGATAAATAGATAACAGATACAAGTGATTGATTAATGATTAATAGATAGATGAAGGGTAGAGATATGATTGACAGATATAAGTGACATTATTAATAGATTATAGAAGATAGATGATTGACAGATGATACACGAATGAATGAATGATAGATAAGTAGATAGATAGATAGGCAGGCAGATACCTAATCTGCCAAATTAAGGAGAAGATAGACTTGAGAGCACTAAATACTAGGGCTCCACGGTATAAACAGAGATTCCCTGTTAGATGGGCCAACTAGGTCATTATAAAGTCAGGGTACCTGGGATTCAGGAGAGGAAATTTGGCATAAGGGATTATTAATCTAAGAAAGAAAGAAAGAAAGAAAGAAAGAAAGAAAGAAAGAAAGAAAGAAAGAAAGAAAGAAAGAAAGAAAGAAAGGAAGGAGAGGGGGGAAGGAAGGAAGGAAGGAGGGAGGGAGGGAGGGAGGGATTCCTGATTAATTCAAATCAGTACTAAACTAGATATAAGAAAGGCATTGTTTCCTGCTGCTGTCACGGACCATCAGTGTTGGACACACTTCACAGGTCTCTAAGTCACAGGCAGAGGCATGTTATAATAGACTCCATAGACCTCCTAAGCATTCTTGCTTGCTGAATGGCTGGAGAAAGCAAACACAACACAGGACCTTGCTCCCTCACCAAAGGCCTCCGCCAGGGTTAACTGGTCTTCCTCAGATGCACTGCATAAATACAGGTATTTAACATGGCACTGACTTTCGCCAGAGGAAGCACTCCAAGAGATGCCAGGTGAAAGAGATCATTTTTCAGAGGAAAGGCTGGTTCCTACTGGTCCATCTTGCCAAATCAGACCCTTACTGGTCACCTAGAATCAATAGAAGGATGAGAACCCAGCTCTCAGAACTGCCAAGAGATGCGGTTTTTTTTTTCTTGTCCCTACAGGAGGCTGGTCCTAGAGAATCTAATGCTGGAGTAGAGCCAAGGATCCTGTCTGCTCTGTGTCCTGCTACTGAGTGACAGCGGGGACATGGGAGAGTGCTTTCATGATGGAAATAAATTTTTTCTTTTTATTGGTGTATCTATTGCGAATAATTTTATATTCATTCCTGTCACACCAAGTAAACTTCCAGAATGCTCTCCAGAGCTGCCACAGCCCGTTATGCAGAGTGGCACTCGCTCTATGACGTGTTATTAAGCTTCAAGTCTCCCAATTCTGAAGCAATGAAATAATAACAGCCTTCATAAATTGTATAAGTTCCAGGGACTGAGTCTGAGATTTGAGGCCGAGTATTGACAGGTGTTTTGCTTCTGAGCAGAGCAGATTCATGTTAGAATTTCTTTAGCTGCTAGTCTATTGACAAAGCATAGGTTTGATGGAAAGATGCGTTATACAGCAAGTAATTAAATTAAACAGACGTGGTAAGACTAGGGTTGATGCTACCCTGGTGTGAAATGTCACAGCATAGAGACAACATGGAAAGCAGGTGGTATCTACCTGCTCCGCAGCTAATGTCAAGGGGAAGAATCAAGGCAGTTAGTGTTTGAGAGCATTGATGGTCGTGCTTAGAAGGACCATTTCTTTGGATGTGTTCACCTGTTTCTGGGGTGTTGTCAATACTATCCAGGTTCTCACACACAACAATGACCTTACCATCTGACATGAGGACCGAGGAGCCACAGGCTAATGAAAACCCAAATTCTCACCTGGAGTTCTGCTGCTGCTGATGCTGCTCTGGAAACCAGGGTTTCTGAAGCTTCCAGGGAACAGAGGCAGACTGCTACTGTCTCACTGTGTCTGTTCAGCCTCGCTGTCACCTGACTGAGCATTCCTACCTTCCTAATGTAGGTTCTGTTGCTTCTGTCCAGAGATGGTATGCTTCCTTCAAAGGTCTCCATCCACAGAGCCTGCCACTCTGTACTGCTGTATTGTCATGATACCTGTGAGACCTCCAACAGTGATTCTCTTCCACATCTAGCTTTGCTGTTGAACCTCATGCTTCGGATTCGTTTCCAGTCTCTTTTGCCTATTTCCTTGCTAGCAAATATTGTTGCATGTCCTCTTCCACTCTGAGATGGACTCCTAAGAGACCAGGAGCATGATCTTAGTCCCCTCTCAACTCCTCATGGGGTTTGTATTTTGGAGTTGCTGGAGAAGCATTGAACCAGAAGATGGAACCCAAATTGCTTGGTGTGCTCAGTCATTAGGTATTTGGAAACTCCCATTGCATGCCAGGACCATCTAACTTGTTCCAGCAGGATTTCCTAGAGCCTTTCAGAGTTTTGCTGGAGATCAGGTCTCTGGAGATGAGTCTGGACAGGACAGCAGACCTTGGCCTCAGTGAAAGCAAATGGGCCTGCAGGATTCCCAGAATATTTGTCTTTCTTCCTTTGCCTCCACTTATTCACCTGTCCCTCATTTCTAGCTGAACCATGTGGGCTTCAGGCCATAATCACTGCCACATTAGAGTCACCATGATGGTCACACCTCTGATGAGTTTCCCTTGGTGTTTGTTAACCTGTCTTCCTAGCATCTTTCTGCCGTTGAGAATGTTCTTCGTGGTGACTCTCGCAGAGGTCAGGTAACTATAGATCGTCTTCTGCCTGTCTTCTGCCTACACATGTTCCTTCATCATTGAGTCATTTTTAAATTGTTTTTATTGAGCTATATATATTTCTTTGCTCCTCTCCCTTTCTCTCCCCTCCCCTTCTACTCTCTTCCATGATCCCCATGTTTCCAATTTACTCAGGAGATCTTGCCTTTTGCTACTTCCCATGTAGATTAGATTCAAGTATCTCTCTCTTAGGGTCCTCTTTGTTGTCTAGGTTCTCTGGGATTGTGAATTGTAGACTGTTTTTTTTTCTTGTTTTGTGTCTAAAATCCACTTATGAGTGAGTAATATTATATTTGTCTTTCTGAGTCTGGGTTACCTCACTCAATATGTTTTCTAGATCCATCCATTTGCTTGCTAGTTTCAAGATGGCATAATTTTTTCCTCTGTGAAATACTCCATTGTGTAAATGTACCACATTTTCCTTATCCATTCTTTGGTTGAGGGGCATTTAGGTTGTTTCCAAGTTCTGGCTATGATAAATAATGCTGCTATGAACATAGTTGAGCACATGTCCTTGTGGTACAATTGAGCGTCCTTTGGGTATATACCCAAAAGTGGTATTGATGGGTCTTGAGGTAGGTTGTTTCCTAATGTTCTGAGAAATTGCCATACTGAAATCCAAAGTGGTTGTACCAGTTTGCACTTCCACCAGCAATGGGGAAGTGTTCCTTTTACCCACATCCTCTCTAGCATAAGTTGTCATCAGTGTTTTTGATCTTGGCCAATCTTGCAGGTATAAGATGGAATCTCAGAGTTGTTTTGATTTGCATTTTTCTGATGGCAAATGTTGTTGAGCATTTCCTTAAGTGTCTTTCAGCCATTTTAGATTTATCTGTTGAGAGTTCTCTGTTTAGGTCTGTACCCATTTTTTTATTGGATTATTGGTTCTTTAGATAACCAGTTTCTTGAGTACTTTGTATATTTTGGAGATCATCCCTTTGTCCGATGTGGGGTTGGTGAAGATCTTTTTCCATTCTTTAGGCTGCCATTTTGTCTTGTTGACTGGCTTTGCTTTACAGAAGCTTCTCAATTTCAGGAGGTACCATTTATTAATTGTTTCTCTCAGTGTCATCACTGAGTCTTAAAGATTCTCAAGGCTCCTTCTGTCCATTTGCATCATCCCTCTGGGAGATTCTATTTGCACCTGTAACTTTAAGTTGCTACCTGTCATCAAATCATAAGCTTCTACCTCATCATACCTATCTCTGCTCCAAACCTGTTACAAGGGAATCTCTACTTGGATATGGCATAGATGTTCAACTCAACATATCTAAAACAAAATTAGCTCATGATTCTTTCCATCCTGGATTTTTCCCCAGCACCCCCTGCCTAGAAAACATCTCCACTACCCAATTAGTTAGACAGACAGACAAGAACTCAAACCCTTGACAAGTGCAGCTCCCCTCTAGCCATCTGACACAGGTACCATATTTTGAAGGCTTTATCTTCCAAGATTCTCCTGACTTGCCCTCATGTCCTTGCTAGCTTTGCTCACACTGCCATCAGTTCTCATTCCTGTGGCTGTTGGGTCTCCCGCCCAGTCCCCTGGGTGGCTATTCTTGTCATTTCTAATCCAACAGAGATCTTACAACATATCAAAACTGGCTCTCATCTTGAAATTTTCAGCCAAATTAATAGATCCAGAAAAAAATCAGATTGAGTGAGGTAACCCAGACCCAGAAGGACAAATATGTATTTACTCATAAGTAGCTTTTAAACATAAAACAAAGAAAAGCCAGCCTACAGAACACAATCCCAAAGGAACTAGACAACAAAGAGGACCCTAAAAAGGCATACATGGATCTGCATAGGAAGGTAAAAAAGACAAAATATCCTGAGTAAATTGGGAGCATGGGAGTCACAGGAGAGGGTAGAAGGGGAAAGGGGAGGAAGAAGAACAGAGTAAGAGAGAAGCCACAGAGCCACTGGAGACAGACGCTGGGAACTTTACCCAGTAAGTCACTGCCACGTGACGATACACAGATTAATACAAATGGATTAAATTCATATGTAAGAGTTAGCCAATAAGAAACTAGAGCTAATGGGCCAAGCAGTGATTTAATTAATACAGTTTCTGTATGATTATTTTGGGACTAAGCTAGCCGGGCGGCTGGGAATGAACAAGTGACTCTTCCCCCAACAGTGGAGGAAAATTTATAGCTCAATAAAAAAAGAAATAAAGCTTGATCTCTCCTCCATGCCCAGAATTCCCTATTTGTAGAGGGAGGAACACTAATATGACTTTGCATCATTAATAAGATAAAGATCACAAGCCTTTACCCAGTCACAAGACACTACATAGACTGTCAACTTCCTTTATCCTTATCCCTTTCTAAGCAGCTCAGCGATGCCATCTTAGAGCATGAAGAACGTATCTCCTCATACTACTGTGTTAGTGATGATCAATCATTCTTCCTGGTCCTCATGAGGTCTGTCTTCCTTATATTCTATTCTCATGTCTAGTGTTACATTGTAGGCGGGACCTGCTTGTTTCCTGGCCATCCAGACCCAAAATAATCACACAGAAACTATATTAATTAAAACACTGCTTGGTCTGTTAGCTTGGGCTTCTTATTAACTAACTCTTATAACTTGAATTAACCCATTTCTATCATTTTATATTTTACTAAGAGGCTTGTGGTTTACCAGTAAGGTTCCCAGGTGACTGTCTCCTTCAGCAGCTACATGGCATCTCCTTAACTCTGCCTTCTTTTCTCCTCTATCTCTGCTTGGAATTCCTGCCTTGCTCTATTCTGCCCTGCCAGAGGTCCAAAGCAACTTCTTTATTAGCCAATGGTAATGAAGCACATTCACAGCATACAAAGGGAAGTCCCACATCATTACATCTCTTCCAAAATTCACTTTCAGACTATACTTATGAAGAAGAGATTTTAGACAGTGTTTAAACATTTTGTCATCTTTGGATTCTCCAACCAAATAGTAGTACTTTGAACTTGAAAACTCCAGCCAAGGCCAGACCTAAAAACTCCACCCCAGACCCCAGAAAGGAGCTCTATAGAGCTGGAGCATTCAGGTTTATGAGTCACTGACACTGGACCTCAGAAAGCCACCTTCCCAGAGGTTCCTGAAGAACCAAGCCTTCATTCCCACCAGAGAATCAAGGCTTTGCTCCCCAGGAACCAAGGCTCCATTCCCACCAAAGATTCAAGGCTTCATTCCCCAGGGAACCAAGGCTTCATTCCCACTGAAGAACCAAACCTTTAGTCCTTATGGTAAATTAAGCCTTCATTTCCACTGAGGAACCAAGGCTGAGAGTCAAAGTTTCATTCCCAATGAAGAAGCAAACCTTTGCTCCCTGTGGTGAACCCCCCTTCATTCCCTCCATTGCCAGTCCCATGTTACCCCAGGTTAGACTGTGGATGTGTCTGTCTTTCTTCATGGGTTTCATAAATCCCACTCTTTGCCACTGGTCTCAGAATGAATTTAGATGTCTTTTTACTATCCTGTGTGCTATCACGCTTTGTTTCCTTTTATTTCCGTTTAAGTTCAGCTGGCTTGTTTGCCTCACCTCAAGTCTGAAATTGTGCTTTTCAATTGAAATGTGTTTACGAGAAGAGCCAAGAACAGTTTGACTGTAAATTTGTGGCTTTAGCATAAGTGTTGGTTGGTTAAATCAAGTCCACAATTGCTTTCCTCAGTGCAGCAACTCAAAAAAGCAAGTCACTTGTGTTTTTGTTGAAAGCAATTTGGGGTCTAGGGCTCTGGGTGGGCATAGAGCAATAAAAAGAGCACACTCAGTGGGGTTTGGATGGAGAGGAAAGGGACAAAGCCCACAGAAGCTAGCCTTCAGTCAGTGTAGCAGAGGGAAGTCAGGATGTCCAGCACTCTGAACCTGCCAGGCTTTGAGCTTCAGGACACGGAGGTTTTATTGTGTGTGGTGCTGCACAGGAAGCTGAGACTTGTTCCATTCATCTTCCTAAATGGCTGGATGTTTTCATTTGGCAGCCAAGGCTCCCTCTGGGAGCAGGTGTTATAGTGGATTGTAAGCCGGATGCTTGGCGGCTGGTCCTGTGGGCATCCACTCTCCACTCATCTCTGTTAATACCGCTCGCAGCAGGTGTACTTGGAAGAGGGTTTGGAGGAGATGGGGGAAGGTGAGTCTGGATGAGTAGAAAGGAGAGCCAGGATCCTGTATCAGTACTACACATCCCTAGATTGTATCCAGGTCTGACCCTCCTGCCTGGGCCTCTGGAGAGCGTGAGACTCGCCTCTTAACTGGACACTAGACTGCTTTCATACTTCCTTGATGATAAAAGGTGAGATGAAATCAACCAGCAGAAGTAAAGGCATGTGTGCTTGGCTATACCACTCAGCTCCAGCCAGTTCTCTTAATGAACATTAAATACAGTAAATACAGGCTCTTGTGAGTGGTAATGGGATGTTGTGCCTCTCAGCTGAAGACTTCATTTGCCCTGGACTGCAGAAGGGAGCTCATTCTGACTTCCCTGCAGTGGGTTCCTGCCAGGAGAGCATCCCAAACCAATTAAGAATATTTACCATCCAATGACAGGGAACAGCTCCACGATAGGGTGGGGGCTCATCCTTGGAGAGACTCCTCACGCCCCTTCAAAGGAGAAGGAGATGTGGAACTATTATTGCTGAGGATGTATAGGGCTTCAAATGCCACCCTAATATTATATTTTGACAGATATTTATTTCCACAAAAAAATAGTGAATTTCACAAGGCAAACAGATTGGAAAATGATTAAATGGACACATTGCTTGGGATTGCAGCTCCTAGGGCACATGCCTTGAGTAATGGCACTCTCTGCTGTGAAATGTGACCCTGGCTATACACTTGCCCTAGCCAAACCCACAAAGACCATCCAGGGGAGACAGATGCCCTGGTGTTGTCCTGAGTGAGGCGCAGAGGAGCTCTGCAAGCATAGATACAGCCAGATAAGGGTTAGGGGCTCTAAGAACAGGGCTGCCTCTTTTTTTTTCTCCATTCCATTAGTCACGGCATTGATCCATGATGGTATCACAGGCTTCGGGCATCTCTCCCCATCTCGAGCACTTCTTAATGTTTCCGGAGTCCTCACACATCACGCATCTTTTAGGTGACAAATGGCGAGATGGTATCTTGTTCTGAAGGTGTTCCTGGTCCAATGAGGGTATTTTTATGGTGTTGCTCACTTGGGCCTCTATTTTTAAGGTCCTTTGTCACATTTCAGTTTGTAGAAGGTTTACCTGGGGGTACAGACACATTGTCTAAAGGCTAAAAACCTCAATAGAATACTCTAGGCTTGGTTCCTTTTCTAACTTAGCCACTCTTATGTCAGCAAGTCTCCAAATTTGAGATCCAGTGTGTGTATCATTCTTCACCAATGAACAGCTAGAGTCAGGTCATGCAAGCCAACAGGGAGGTTCTCCAGCCCAGTGTGGGGCATCCCATGAACCTGAGCCTGGCCCATGCCAGTGGGGATTTGGTATGAATCTGTAGAGAGCCTTGTTACATATTCCTCCTTATGAGCTTGATGAGGTCACTTGGTACATCAAGGGCATAGAAGAAGGGTGGGGCACTCAGGTGTTTGAACACTGTAACAAGGACACAGTCTTGCCTGTTGGTCACTTGCAGATAGTTGGCAGAGCTCAAGGTTGGGAAGAGGCTTCCAGACTTGGCTTTGGTGAAGAATCTGAAGTCCATAAGCTCTTGCTATTAAAACACTCTAAGGTATATGGTGCAGGAGAATTGTCTGTATTCGGTCAATCATGATTTAAATAAATGCTGATTGGCCATTAGCCAGAATGCATAGGTGGGACAACCAGAAAGGAAGTAGAGGCAGAGCAAGGAGAATAGGAGAATTCTGGGAAGCAGGAAGCTCTCTTGGCACTCCTCCCCAGACCACGGAAGAAGCAGGATATGACCTGCCCTGCTGAAAAAAGGTACCGAGCCATGTGGCTAACATAGATAAGGGTAATGGGTTAATATATGCTACAAGAGCTAATAAGAAGCCTGAGCTAGGGCTGGAGAGATGGCTCAGTGGTTAAGAGCACCAGCTGCTCTTCCAGAGGTCCTGAGTTCAATTCCCAGCAACCACATGGTGGCTCACAACCATCTGTAATGAGATCTGGCACCCTCTTCTGTTGTGCGGGCATACATGGAGGCAGAATGTTGTATATATAATAAATAAACAAATAAATCTTTAAAAAAAAAAGAAGCCTGAGCTAATGGGCCAATCAGTTTATAACCTAATGTGGACTCTCTGCGTGATTTTCCTTGGGACCTAAAATGGCTGGGGACCTGGTGGGAGGACAGAAACCAACCAGGCCCCTCATGCTACAGGTATATTTCTTTGTGGATTTAAAGACAAAATCCATATTCATGCACTTAATTGATATAACAACTAAAAAGCACTATTTCATGTATTTCATGTTTGTTGATACCTTTGGATAGCTGGAGTTTGTGAATAACTATCCCCCAACACACACACACACACACACACACACAGAGAGAGAGAGAAAGAGAGAGAGAGAGAGAGAGAGAGAGAGAGAGAGACTCAGAGAGAGAAAGAGATTGAGACTGTAAATGTATTTGAGAAAGGATGTATTGATATTACTGTCCAGAGTTTCTCACCCTGGGACCTGAAGCAGACTGCCTTCTATGCAGTTACTAGGCAGGGGTTCTCCAGCTTTCAGAGTTTACTAATGTACTCTGCCCAGAGTCCCCAGGAACTATCAAGTGACCTAAGGCATTGATGGGTTATCAGGAGAAATAATAGCTCATTTTTTTATTAGAGCCAATTTTTTAAAATGTATTAAAGCTAAGAATTATTGCCAGATGCATGTGGGTTATAAACACATAAATTTGTCTACTATTTATGCCAAGGAAGCTACAGAAAATGTACAATATAAATCTAAAGCATGTGGCATTCCATAAGCAAAGCACACAGTAGGAGATACAATTATAAAATGAGATCTGGGTCTTTGCTAGCTGTTGCCAAACATGGAGGAACATGGAAGCCAGCAACTTTCCCTACAGAAATGACAGAATGTGGTGTCTAGGAGGCCCACACATGTCCCATGGGTGCATCAGTTGTCAAAGCCCATTGCTCAGACCTGCTGTGAAGGGGGCCTCTAGAGGCCACTGGGAGAACAGTGGCTGTCGTGGGCTGGCATCTCCAATCATTCTCTTTATATCCAGATACCTGGTCTGACATGTAGTGGCATATTTGAACATGTCCAATACTTTCCATGACTCTGAGTATTAAAGTATTTTACTAGTCGCTATTTGGTGACGTCACATATTCCCTTGGCCTGCAATAAGAAGACACAGTAGGAATGGGAAATGAAACATGAGATTTTCAAAGAAAAGCAAATCTGTAAGATGGTTTGTCTGCATGCTCTTCCTCCTTGCAAACAACAGGAGCACTTGCTAGGACTGTGGAGTCCCCATCCCAACATCTTTGCACTGCTTTTCCATTGTAGAAGGCAACATTCAGCCCAATGAGATAAACCCATTTTTCCATATTCTTCCATTCTTATCAACATCCAGGGAAAAATACACAACACCCTTCCTCATCTTTCCTTTCATTCCTGTGTGCACGTGTGTGTTGGGGGTGGGGAGAGAATGAGAATAACAGATGTTTATGCCCATGTGCAGGAGGTCAAAAGTGATATCCAGTGTCTTTCTCTATTGCCTTATACTTTACTTTTGAGATTTTGAGACAAGGTCTCTCACTGAACCTGCACCTCAACAATACATCAAGATTAGCTGTCCAAAACTCTGAGCATCCTCCTGTCTCTGCCCCCACCCCAACCCCAGTGCTAAGATTATAGGCACATATCACCCTAACTGTTTGGTGAGGATTCCAACTATATCCTGTGTGGCGAGCATTTTACCACCTGGACCATCTCCCTAGCTACCTTCTTGGTCCTTTAAGATATGTGTATGTTAAATTTTATTTGTTAAAAAATATCCCCAAACAAAGGAAGAACAGATAATAAAAAATATCTTTTTATTTTCTCCTTAGGGAGAGACATGCTTCCTAAGGGGAAAAACAGAGAGTCTGTGAGGCCGCATTGTGGCCTCCATCTCACCTGACTAGTTCAATTGTTTGCTGTGCCAGGGGCGATATCATGAGAGCCTTACAGAAGGTCCTGACTGGTGGCCATCTTTCCTGGTTCTATCATATCTATAGCTTGTGGATGATGTACACATTGCTGTGGAGCATTCTTGAGATGGATGTGAAGAATCCTTACAAAGGGAGAGCTCATCCCCAGTCTGATTTCTCAGTTCAGGTCACAAGGTGAGCCTTTCGCTGAGGTGTCTAAAAAGTGGCCACCTTCCCTGGGCTCCAGATTCAGTGCCTGGGTTTATATAATTCTCCCCTCCAGCATCATAGGTTGCTTTGTGGGAGTTGCAAAGAGAGTTCGAGTTAAAGTAGTATTCAGTAAGCTGTAATTAAGGAATTAGGAAGGAAGATTAACTTTCAGAAATAAGTAATTTGCAGATATCTGGGGTCTTTTAAAAAAAAAAAAAACAAAGCATGTTCCTGTATTCTAGCCATTTACCTTACGGGCATACATAGAGGAGACAGAGGAAAAGACTATGTCTTAATAAAAATAGCAAGCTGTGTTTATTCAAATTACAAAATAAATATGCATTCAGAACAGGAACCAGGAAAATATGTAAAGAATATGGCACCGAGATAAGCAAATAAGGAGAATGGCCTATGGCAACGCTGCTCCAGAGGACACACTGTTAACGTTTGGGGTTAAGCCTTGCCAGCCTATTTTTGTGGCTATAATTTTATTCATTACCTTTTTAAAGTAAAAATGTCACAGTGACATGAATGCTTTGTAGATTTGCACAAAAGATGTACCAGGAAAACACAAACCAAGAAAAGCTGAGGAGGCTATGAATATGCTGAGTTAAATAGCATTTCTAATACCGGCCGCAGGCACTTAGAAAACGCAGCTGAAAAGACGTCAAGGTATACACACTTGTTAAAAAAGGACACAATCGTTTGTTTTTAAAGTTCTCTAAAGGAGATAGAGGTGAGCGGAGGAGGGGTGTACCATGTGCATGGACAGGAGACACACAATTGTGAAGATGAGAAGCCCAGGGAATCAGTTCCTAGAGGCAGCGTGCTGTGATGGCTGCCTCGCGTTGGGCAGAGTGCTTAATCTTACTGGGTCTGTAGGGTTCTGCTGTGCAGACCGCCATCATTTACTTCAGCCATCCTCCACTGTTTGCTATTCAGATTTCTACTGGGCTGTTTTCCTGGGTGTAAAACGAACTGCTCGAAACCCTTGACTATTGCTTATCAATGGCATTTTTAAAAATTTACTCAGCGTAAATATTCATAGATAAACATGAGGCCAGAGGACACAGGCATTTTTGTTTATATTGATTTATTTTCAAACTTTGCCACTTGAGCTCTTTTGCTCAGCCTGTCGGGACGGAGCCTCCTGGTTCCTCATGAACTCACACCCTAGGCATCTTCCACTAGTCTTTGTGAATGCGACAGCTAAAATGTGCCTGCACCCCCATACTCTCCCATAAACCCGTGGAGCAGAGGACATTCCAACATGAGGATTGGATCCAATACATGTTTTGTGTAGGACAGATATTTCTGAATAAACGAATGGAAAGGGGTGACGGAGGAGAGCTGGGGATGGTGCTGACTTCGCTCTTTCTGAGAAAATGACCCGGAAATTCCCTCATAAAAACATGAAACCCCAGAGTGCTTCCTAGAAGCTCAAGTTCTCCTCCTGCAAGGCCTTTAGCTTGATTACCTTAGGGTCAGGTGGGCAAGCCAACTCAACGGTCTTGACAAAATGCCACAGTCTGCGGGGGTTGAAGCTGCGGCTGGAGGCGGGATGGCCTAGAGGATGGTGCCCGTGGATCTGCGTCTTTCCTTGGGCTTGCTTCCTAGCTTGCAGATAGCTACCTTCTTGTAGCCTCACTTGGTGGAGGCCAACGAAAGGGGGCTAATGTCCTTCTTATAAGTGTTATTCTTTTTAAAGATATGGTGGTAGGAGACCAGTTCCACAAGGGGCCACAGTGGGTCACCCAAGGCCTTGGTGGAGCAGTGATGGGTCACCGAGGCCTTGGCGGAGCAGTGGTGGGTGGAAGATTGCAGTGGGTGAGAGACAGACAGATTCACCATGCACAGAGGGTTTGGGTATAGAGTATATTTAGTGGGTTATAGAGGGGGAAAGGAAGGGGGGAAGGGAAGAAGGGGGAAGAAGAGAAAGAGAGAGAGAGAAAGGGAGGGAGAAAAGGAGGGGGGAGAGAGAGCAGAAGTTACCTTTTCAGAAGAGGGGCAAGAAGAGAGAGAGAGAGAGAGAGAGAGAGAGAGAGAGAGAGAGAGAGAGAGAGAAATAGAGCTCAGGCTGGAGGAGGCAGAAGTGGGGGGAGGTTGGGAATGGGCTAGGCTTGTCTCTTAAAGGGACAGGGTACCCAGGTGATAGGCCAGGCCAGCAGATCATAACAATAAGGATGCTAATCCATCCTGGGCCCTGCTTCTTAACATCACAAACTGTGGGTTAAGGCTTTAAAAAACGAATCTTTGGGAACACAAACACTGTCACTAAACAGAATCAGCCTTCAGGCATGCTCCATCTCTGACCCAGCCCTAGAGGGAGTTTCATATTTGCCTTCCATAACTTCCGAGATGCTGGAAGGGGATCCTAGATCAACTCACTCCGGGTTCACTCCTTCACCGTGCGGTTCACTCCTTCACCGTGCAGACAAGCACGCGTGTCCTGTCTAACCTCTCTTCTCAAATCAGGCCCACCAACCTTACCTCCTGCCCTTTCCCACCCATACTGAAGGATATCATTAAAATGCTCTTAAATACTCACTAATAATTTAAAACAATGCTAATTAGCACACCCCTCAGAGTATGAATTCCTTCATTATGAAAATTTAAACATTGGATTTTTTTTCCCCTTTTCAGACTAAGTCAGAGGAAGCTTGAGTCTAAAGAGCCTTTTCCTCCCTAGGCCAGTTGGGGGCCCCAGCCTGCTCCACTTGGAATGCAGCCCTCCCAGATCTGGAGGCAGAGGTGCTAGTCAGTGCCAGGACACACAGAACTATGAGGGAGATTTTCCTTCTCAGCTGTTAGTGATGACGGGAAGTTCTCAGCTGCCCTTGACAGCTCTCTTCAGCCAATTGTTACCTAGAATCAGGCTTTTCTTTATACGGACTAGAATTTGATTTCAAACACTTGGTGTTCTAGAAGAGAAAGACAGCTAGGACTGAGACAAAGAGAAGACAAAGCTGCTGGGCTGGCACATGTGGATAGAAGCCATGGCCTATAAACTTCACCTAACTTGGGAGAAATCACCCATCAAGGAGGGTAGAATTGAGTTTTATATTTCTCCCTCATAGGGAGTTATATGTTTCTCCTTCATAGGTAACCCTGATCATCTATGCTCATCCCCAAATGCTTCCTTTTGCAAATATCCAATTCTCCACTGATGTGATAACCCTGCCCTACACTCCCTGAAGCCTGAGTCTGTTGGGCAGGACAACCACAGCAAGCCATTCCAGTCTGATCTCACTGTAGTGCAAACCCCAGCAGCGTTATTCAGAGACTCAGAGGGGCCTAAATCAGTTGCCTGTGCAAGGGCATCACACATTCCTTTTACACCAGAGACCCTCCACTGTATCCCACCTGTCCCCAGAGCTAAAACATTGAAACATTCCACTATACCAAGATCAGTGGAGGTGATGGTGTGGATTTTGTGCCTGAGTCTCTACTCATCCATGGTATCTCGAGAGTTCTACAGGGAAAAACAAGAGAGAAAGAAAGCAAGGAAGGAAGGAGGGAAGGAAGGAAAGGGGAAAGGGTCAAAACAGTAACAATACTAGGGCGAAAAAGGGTTAGGGATTTTTCAAACCAAGTCAGGTAGGTTTTGAGTGACAAGAAGATCAAGCAAGGGGGTCCATGTATAGAAACCATCCTTTAAATAACTTGCATCAGAAACCTACAGCTCTGAGTCCAGCTACCCAGTAACCCCTTTCATTGTTTGGAGGGACAGTGTTGAGGTGTGACATAACCCATCCTTCCCAAGAAAGAGCATTTTAGAAAGGAAGGGTCGCACAAATAAGACGGAGCTCTGGGATGTAGTCATGTCCCCACACCACCACAGGGCTGGAGCTGGGAGCTACATGGCCAATGCTTTAGTAGATTTTCACATTCTATACCAAGGTTTTAGAGTGACTACTTTTCATTGTCGTGATGGTCAGCTTTAAATCTCAGTTTACCATAACCTGGGAAGAGAGTTACAACTGAGGAATTATTTTAGATCATGTTGGTCCTATGGCCGTGCTGGTGGGAGATGTCTTAACTGTCAACTATGTAGGAAGACCCATCCCTTTGTGGGCAGCACCATCCCCTAGGCAGGTGGTTTTGAACCATATTGAACAGGAGAAAGTTAAGCAAAAGCAGCAGCAAGCCGGCAGTTTAGGGCTTCGTTTCTCCCTGCTGTTGTCTGGGGATATTGTGTGACTGATTGCTTTGAGTACCTGCCTCAGCTTGTTCTTAAACCTGGGATTGTAAACTGAATAAGCCCTTTCTTCCCCCAAAGTTGCTGTCAGTCAGGGAACTTGTCACAGCAACAGAAAGGAAAACAGAAGAAGTGTTTTCCTGAAGCCATGCTTTCAATCTCGGCTAACATCTTTTGTGTCGGTAACTCTCGCTGTTTTCATAAATGGAGAGTGATTTTATCAAGTGTCCTTCCCATCTCCAGGAACCTCTGCTCCTGATTTTTATTCTGATTGGATGAATTTCCCCCTACTGGTATAATGAATTATATGTATGAATTCTCCATTATTGAATCAATCAACCTTTTATTTCAGAAACAGATGCTTGGCTGTGCCCCACTCTTTAAAGATGTAGCTTTCCTTTCTTGTGGGTTCTGGAGCCTTCTGTTGCTGCAGTTCTCACTCAGGGGCCTCCTGCTTCCTTCTCCTCCAAAGACTGCCTTTGTTCCTGCCTTGCCTTGGGGCTGAGCTGCTGTCTTTTCCGGGTTCCACAAACTGGAATTACTACCACCTCACTCTGATCCTCTTCCTGTGACACCACCCCCGCTCTCACTCCATGCTGGTTCTGTCTAGACATCTTTCTACGCTAAGGGTTCTCCACATCTAATCTTCAGGAGTGTGCCTTTCCTCTCAGTTCCCAGACAGGGCTCCTTTGTCACACACTTCACTATTTTCACAGCCCATGGCATGCTGCTGACATTAGTGACCAACTCTCTAAGCCACAGATCCTGGAATCTCAGAATCTGCCTCAGGGTGGCTCCCTGGAGTCACCTTGGCTCAGGCAGATCTAGGTTCCCTGTCTGCTGCAAATAATAAGATTCTACCTTTGCGGGCTGCTATGTCTCCTTTTTAGTTTATTATCCCTGTACTACTTTCATCTTTTTGTATCTGACTTAGAGTTTCTATTGCTGTGAAGAGACACCATGACTATGGCACTTCTTATAAAGGAAAACATTTAATTGGGGTTGGCTTATAGTTCCAGAGGTTTAGTCGATTCTCATCATGGCGAGAAATACGGCAGCATGCAGGCAGACATGGTAATGGAGAAGTAGCTGAGAATTCTATATCTTGAAGTGAACTGTAGGCAACAAGAAGTGAACTGTCCACTGGGCATGGCTTGAGCATATATGAAACCTCAAAGTCCACCTCCACAGTGACACACTTCCTCCAACAAAGCCACACCTACTAATGGTGCCCCTCCCTATGGGCCAAGCATGTAAGAAGAAAGCCAGGCCAGGTCCTTGGGTTCAGGCTAGTGAGAGGACAGCTAGGGACCTACCTGGCACTTAACGAAGTCAGGCATATGGGCCCCCTCTTTTTAAGGAAATAAGGGGCAGAAAATTGAGAGAGTTAGAGAAGCTTAATGATTCACACACCATGGAAAGACACATGAAGGAATAAAGGTAGATGGAGAGGATTGGACAGATGTTGGAGGCCAGCTTGCCACCTGTGTCCATGGTGACAGCAGTCAGGAGTAGACTGAGGAGGGAGGTTTGCTTGCCACTCAGGACCATGGTGATATCCATACCAGGCTGCTGCTAAGGGCCATTCGTGGGTCTCTGGTCCTACAGTAGCCAGAGTCTGTGTTGACATCTATGGTTCCTGTTGCTTCTGAGCGCCATGCTGACTCCAGAGGCCTGGGCCACCTCCTGGGGCCTAGTTCGGGCCCACAAGCCATGCTGCCACTGAGGCCATACTGATCTGGGTGACCTGTGCCGTCAGCTGGGGCCAATGTGACAGCCAGGCCTAGTCTGTGTCCATGGTCCTACTGCAGCTGAGGTCTATGTTGTTGTCCATGTCCCCACAGTACCACCAAAGGTCACATGAAGCCTGGGGTCTAGGCTGCATCCTGTGGCCTTGTTGGTGTCCAGGGGCCATGATGCCCTCAGAGCCATCCTAATCTGAGTGCCTGGAGCTACCACTCAGAACAAGGAAGTTGACTAGGCTAAGTTGCTGTATGAGGCCACGTCTGGGTCCATGGCCCAGTTGCCTCAGGGTCTGTGTTGAACTCTGTGGCACAGGTTGCCACTTGGGCCCAAACAGAGGCACAGGATCTGGGCCAGAGCCTTTTGGCTTGGGTGGAGTCAGAGGGCCACGCCACAGAACGGGCTATGCAGATATGGGTGCCTTGCATAACCACCCATGGCCAGGGAGTCATCCCGGCCCAGGCTTCTGCCGAGGGCCTGGTCTGGGTCCAGTGGCCCTGTAACAGCCAGGGTCTGGATTGACATGTGTGACTCAGGTTGCCACTGAGCTCCACGAAGAAACCCAAGGTCAAACCAGTCACCTGAGTCTGGGTTGGTATCTGAGGACCAAAATGCAGTCAAATCTGAGTGGCCTGCGCTTGCTACTCAATGATACGGTGACATCTGGGCCGGAGCTGCAGCTGAGGACCATTTCAGGGTCTGTGGCCCACTGCAGTCAGGGTCTGTCTGATGACCGATACTCCTGTTACCATCAAAGGCCATGTAGATCAAGGGCCAAGTTAGTGTCTTGGAGTCATACTACCACTGGGAGCAGTGGTGACATCTAGACCCAGCT
The DNA here is from genome assembly GCA_004026605.1 of Ondatra zibethicus. NCBI lineage: Eukaryota > Metazoa > Chordata > Mammalia > Rodentia > Cricetidae > Ondatra > Ondatra zibethicus. The sequence continues at coordinate 42,771 of PVIU01004566.1, forward strand.
GCTGCTAAGGATCACGTTAGGGTCCGTGGTTGGGAGTCTGACCTGAGGTCCTGGTCCTGCGCTGCCACTAATGGCCACATAGAGGCCCAAGGTTGGGTCCAAAACCTGAGGCCTTGGTGGTGTCCGGCAACCACATGGCTGCTGGAACCATCCCCACCTGGGTGGCTCTTCCTTCCACCCAGGGCCAGAATCTTATCCGGGCCTAAGTTGCTGCCTAGAGCCATGCCTGGGTCCATTGCCCAGCTGCAGTTGGGGTCGGGGTTAGTGTCTGTGGCCAGTGTCATCTCAGGAGGCCCTAGGAATCCTGCGAGATGAACTCAGAGGGCTGTACTGAGCCAGTCTCTCCCTTCTCTGCCCTGGAAAAGCCAGCCTTGCCTCTCGCTGGCCACTATAGCAAGAGAACTGGCTCTGCACTTGGGAGAGAGGGGCCCCGCCACTCATGACAGGCAAGGATGAATCTACCCTGAGGACATGCGTGTAGGGGAGCTGACTCTGCTCCTGCACCCAAGGATGGTGACCCCGATGACTTGATATGACCTGTCTGGCTAAGACCCAGACCCACAACTGGACCTTGGGTTGACCCGCCCTAACATCTACCCCATCTAGGTTCTGTTGGAGCTCATCTAGGGGCTGGTCCTGTGGAATGATACCCACAAGATCTCCAAGACACAGGATACCTCAGAAGAGCTCTGGTGAGGATCCGGTGAAGTTGGTATACCAAAATTCAGAGGCCTTAAGCCAGACCAATGACTCATTGCAATGAACAGTTGCCAGTCAAGCTGATGGGACAAAGGGTTAGAATACATGACACACTGAAGTCTCCAATGCCATCAGGTCAGAGGAAGAGGTGATAGAGAGTCAGGAGAGAAGAAGAAGCAGAGATTTTTCTGTTTTGGGTGTGGTTTTTCTTATGTTTTGGTTTATTGGTTTTAGGGTTTTTTTTGTTTTGTTTTGCTTTTCTTGCTTTTGTTTGCTTGCTTGCTTTGTTTCATGAGAGGGGATGCAACAGGGATGAGTGGGGACCAGAGGATGAACAGAATAGCAGTGCATTACGTGAAACCCATAAAGATTCAATAAAAAAAGTTTTAAAAATTAAAAAATTCACATACTTCAACATATAATGGCACAGGACCATTCCAAAAGGTAGGGAAGGGAGTATACTGAGGAAATACTGGACCAAAGCAAAACCAAAACCGAGCTGGGTGAGCTCCAAACTCTGCATCTCCATGTGTAATGTCAAAGCACTCTTCAGATCTCCAATTCCTTTTATCTTTGTCAACTGCCACACACTTCTTTCTCTTAGACTGGTTGCACTCCCTATTAGCAGCTTTTCTTTGGAAGGTATTTCATGACTCTGGCATTGCCAACATCTAGGGTCTCCAAGACAATCCATGCTTTACCTTCAGAACTTCACACAATTGTCTCTCTGGACCTCCATTCAGGTACACCCTTGAAACATGGCCATCATCAGCAACTTTCCTTAGTCATGGAGGGAGCTTCTGTAAACCCATTATTGCAACCTTGACTTTAAAGCCAGAACCACGTGGCCAAAGCTGCCAAGTTCTGCTACTTGTTGGGGCTGGAATTCAGTTATGTCTTCACCAGCCTTCTGCTTTCCATGTTTTCCCTCGCCACCTAAGCTTGGCTGTCCTGGAGCTTGTTCTGTAGACCAGGCTGGCCTTGAACTCAGAGATCTGCCTGCCTGTCTCCTGAGTCCTGGGATTAAAGGTGTGTACCACCATTCCTGAACCTAAACTATTCTTTAATTCCTTTTTACAAGCTGGAAGTTTATCTGAGTAGTATCTGAGGTTCCCACTCCCTTTATTCCATTTAATATCAGGCTTTCCTTTAATTTGTTTACCTCCTTGAACACAGGATTTAGCTCCATTCCACTTCCTGGAGCCCTCTTTCTCCTCAAATTTTACTTTTTGTATTTCTCCTTGCTCAGCTTGCTTCTTTTCATTATAGATTTTCATAAGAGTGAAAGCTTATACAATATAGTCAATACTAGGCTGTTTTGAGGTTTTTCTCTGCCATTGGAATTATTCCAAAGCTCTTCACTTTAGCCTCAGATTGACTTTTCAGAGAAGGGCAAACAGCAGCCACATTCTTAGCCAAATTATCACAAGAACAGTCTATAGGCCACATACTAAAATTCTTCTCCCCTGAAACCTCTTGAGCCAGGCTCCTACTGCTCAAATCACCCTCAGCACCACTGTCTTTCATGCTCCTACTAGGATGTCCCATTAAGCAGTGCTCAAAAGATTTCCTAATTCAAACTCTCAAAGTCCAAGTTCCTCCAAACAAAAGTATGGTCGGGCCTATCACAGCAATACCCCAGTCCCTGGTACCAACTTCTGTCTTAGTTAGACTTTCTATTGATATGAAGAGACACCATGACCACAGCACCGCTTATAAAGGAAAACATTTAAATGAGGTGGCTCGCTTACAGTTGCAGAGGTTTAGTCCATTACCATCACAGCAAGAAGCACGGAAGCATGCAGGCAGACATGGTGTTGGAGAAGGAGATGAGAATTCTACATCTTGATCTGCAGGCAACAGGTAGTGAACTGTCACACCGGGTGTGGCTCGAGCATATATGAGACCTCAAAGCACAGCTCCATGCTAAACACTTCCTCCAGAAGGCCACACCTACTCTAACAAGGCCACACCTCCTAATAATGCCACTCCCTAAGGGCCAGGGAACAAGCTGTGTGCTCTCTTGTTGCTCTCAGCCTATGGCTTCTTCCCCATCCTCAACTCTCTGGAAGCAGCGATGAGGAACAAAGAGGTCCTTGGGTCATACCTCTCTCCCTATCTGACATTTCTGATTTCCGGTGCCAGTCTGTTCCAGTCTTTAGATCTGTAGATCTAAAGAGTTCTGTCCTGGTCCCCTCTCAGTCTGACTTCTCTGGTCCACATCTCTTGGCCCACATGCTCACTGATTCTTTTCCATATCAGACCAGGACTGCACGTGGGAGCTGAGACCACCCCCTCAGCTGTGTCCTCCCCTGCTGAACCTGAACAGGCATGGCCCCCACACCCTCCTAACTCATATTCAGCCCTGCAGTTTTTCTGGTTCTTAGCCCCCACCCTGAACAGTTTCCTGAAGACCCCCTAGACTATGGAACCAGCAGCTTTATGTAACCCATTTCTAACCCTACTTATAGTGAGGCCAGCCCTTGGCATAGTGGCTATGGACAGCACTGGGACCTGACCCACAGTCCATATGCAGTCAGGGTACTCCCCTGAGATGTCAGACTGTCAGGTCGCCTCCAGGCTGGAGACCCATGACTGCCAGTTTCCTTCTGGCTGAAGTTGGAATTCTCCATCCGACCCCTCAGCCTGTTACCCTCTGCCGCATTCTCATGCCTCAGTGGGTTCACTGTCTATCCCTTTTGCACACCCATCCCCTCAAAGCTCACTACTCCTGCTTCATCCATGCTAGCTCTGCCTGCCTTCCTTTCTAAGCTATGTACGTGGCACACCTGAGGCACTGCAGTGGGTTCAGTGATTTTTCTCCATTTTGAAATTCCTAAGGATTTTTAAATGAGAGGCGTGGCCTTCTCTTTGTCTCCTAAGTCCTCTCAATTTCATAGCCTGTCTCTCTTGGAGAGGTCTTCTCCCTAGTGGACACTTTTCCTCAAGCTTGTTCCTCTGCCTAAAATATTCCTTATCCCTTTATCCCTCCCTTTGTCCTCTGGTCTTGGGGTCAGTACAACTTCTTCAGGACAAAGGCGTCTTCTCAGGAAACTGCATTCTCAGGTTTCCCAAGCAGTGAGATCTCCCTTTATAAATAACAGATTTATAATTGCCGGTCAGTCTTTCACTGCCAGTAAGAGCCCATGGCAGACTTTATCTGTTCACCACAAGAAGGATGACCAGGCAGCATAAATAGGAATTAAGAAGTTTGAACTTCTGCCCTGGACTCAAAATCTGCCTTACTTACTTCCTGGCTTTGTAATTTGGGGCACACTATTTAATCTCTCTGGGATTTAATTGTAGACCCTAGTTGAACTTGAATTTTAGATTAGATCATAAGTATTTAAAAATAAACATGTCCATGGAAAATTTCTGACAACTTATGCTGAAGCCTTGGTTCTTGTTTGTCTGAGATTCAAATCACAAAGGTTTTCTGGGAAGATAAAAGCTGCTCCACAGGGGGCCGCTGAATTCTGAATCTTGTGTGCCTCCTACAGAGCAGGTTCCCAGTCTCTTTGGAGACCAGGTCTGGGGATTCACTCAGAAAGAGGCTCTTAGATGGTGAATGAGAGCTTCCAGGAGAGTTGAGGGCTGTGGACTGGGATACTCAGAGCTGTGCTTGCCACACAGTAAATGCTAATTAACTATCAGCTACTGTGGTTTCTATTGTTAAGTTTCACAGCACAAGAGCGTTTACCAGAAAAGTTGGGTGGTAATGGCACCAGATCTTGCCTCCCACATAGCAGTGTTTACTGAAGTTCATTTTTGGACAGATTTACCTCAGGGGAACCATGGAATGTGTTTCTCAGACTGTGTTTCTCAGACTCGTTCTACAAAGTGCCTGTGCAGTCAGTTGACCTCGCTGCACCCTGGCCGGCTGACCATGGCCTGCAGAGTCCCTGCACAGCACACCATCGAGCAACCTCCCTAGGGACCTCCAAGAGGCTACTTTTCCTTCCTCTGCACTCTGTCCAGGCCCTATGAAAGCCACCAGTCTGTCCCTACCACATTCAGGGTATGAAAATACAGGCATCTAGCTAAAGTTGAATTTTAGATGAAACAGATCCCTTTCTTTCTCTCTCTCTCTCTCTCTCTCTCTCTCTCTCTCTCTCTCTCTCTTTCTTCCTTTCCTTCCTCCTTCTCCCTCCCTCTCTTCCTCCTTCCTTCCTTCCTTTTCTTCTTTCTTTAGTATAAGTGTGTGCCATGACGCAGGTTAGATCTGAAATGCTCCTCAGATGCTATGTGTTTTAAGCTTGGGTCTCAGGCTTTGTCATTATCGGGAAGTGTCAAGTGCCAGCGGAAACAAGATTTCCTGGAAGTAAGTTAGGTCACTGGGGTGTGCCCTTGAAGGGGGCATCAGAACCCGGCCCCTTCTCTCTCATTTTGTATCTTGGCTCTTCTCTACATCACTCCTCACCGTGACATGTCACCTCACCACAGGCCCAACACCAGAACCAAAGCCCAATAAGCCTGCCTTCCTTGTAAAGTGATTTTTCCCCAGATATTTGGTCACAGCAACAGAAGCTGACTAACACAACATTTAACACTTCCAGCTTAGATATATTAAACAAATGTTCATTGCCAGTATAAGGCCCTCAGGGGTGCCCTGTGTCCACCTGGCACCCCTATACCAGTCTTCCAGGTCTGCACCCGTCTTCCCTGTGTTTCCCTCCAGGCCATGGGTGCACTTTTACCTGAGTCTGCTCAAGGGTAGCCGGAGTCATGCCCACTGCCTCGCCCTCTACCTTCCCGGCTTTGCTCTGGACTCTCTCCCCTTGAGCCTTTCAAGTCCCTGTTCCCTGCTCAGCAAGCTGCAGGAAGGTCCGTCTGAGCCTGGGTCTAAGAAGGAAGAAAGAGGCAGCCGGAGCAGCCTCAGAGACCTTCTGTGTGTTTCACATGAACAGAGCAACATGGTTTTCCAGGCAATTAGCGTCCCACTGCCCAAAGAGTCATCCAGTCTCCTGGGAAAGCTCCATGCCCTGCTGGGCTGCTGCCTTCTCCCGGTGGCACAGCTCTCGGAGTTCCAAAATGAAAGCAGCCGCACAGGCAATTTCACCCCTGATTCATTGGCAACCACACAGGCAATTTAATCTTTGCTCCCTCAGCATCTTACCTCTTTCCACCACGACCTCACCTTCCAGTCTTCACCGCCACACAACACACACGTTTGTTCCTTCCCACCCATTTCCCACTTGCCCTGATGGCCTTGTCCTTGGGGCAGCATTGTCTCAGGACTGAGGGAATCACTGAACCGCAGCGACTCAATACTGTGAACTGGATTGGCTCCCTCCAGGACAATAAGGAGAAACCTCATTCTCAGCAGTAGCGCCACTTTAGAATGTTTTTAAAAAGATTTATTTATTTTTATTTTATGTGTATGAGTATTTTGCCTGTGTGTATACTATCTGTAGAGCATGTATGCAGTACCCATAGAGGCCAGAAGAGGGAGTCATATCCCCAAGAACTAGAGTTACAAACAGTTGTGAGCCACTGTGTGGGCGCTGGGAAACAAACCTGGATCCTTTGCAAATGCTCCCAGCCCCTGAGCCATCTCTCCTGTCTCCACTTCAGAATTTTTAAGGGGATTAATTTTCCTCATGGCTCTTTGACATTAGAGGACATTAGAATTACAAATTAACTTAACATTTTCCTAAATTAGAGATTGTCACCAACTAACTACATCTGAATCCCAATCAAATTTATCCTATCAATGAGTTAGATCCCATCAGAGTGGAGAAGGACTTGCAACTCCTCACATTTAGCTTGCTTGTTGCTTTTGGCTTCCAAGTGCAATCACTCAGAGGCTCTGGATAATTTAATTACCATGACGGTGCCATCTGCTTCGACTCATGCATGATTCCAGGCAAAGTAACAGAGGCAGGGAAATCTGCCTAGAGACAGAAAAGCAAGCTCTGGGGCAAGACCCTGCCTCCCCTTCCAGCCTCTCCCAGCTGTGGTCCATCCACACCTTTGAGAGCCTACTCTGTGTTGGGAAGAGACAGGTAAGAACCCACAGGACACTCTTGCTCCTGCTGCCTTGGAATTCAGTATTCCTTTGCTTTAGTGACACTGACACCTTCCTAATAGCCAGAGGAAAGACTGTCATGCAGTTTAGTTGTCAAAAATAAAGTCACCCTCATGTGGCATTCTGTGCTTTTATATATATATATTTCTACAGATTATCTAAAATCCTTTGTTTTTAAAGTCTATTTTATGTGTGTGGGTATTTTGCCTACGTGTGTGTGTGTGTGTGTGTGTGAGAGAGAGAGAGAGAGAGAGAGAGAGAGAGAGAGAGAGAGAGAGTACTTTTGCCTATATGTATGTATGTATGCATACCTGGTGCATGCCTGACACCCACAGAGCTCAGAAGAGGGCCGTGGATCTCCTGGAACTGGAGTTACAGATGGGTCCAAGCTGTCACATTGGTACTGGGAACTGAACCTGGGTCCTCTGCAAAAGCAGTAAGTGCTCTTAGCTCTAGCTCCCCAAAACAAGTTTTATCAAAAAATAAATCAGAGCAAGTTAAAAAATCATGCAAAGATTGTGAAACAAAAGCATGATCGTCAACCAGGGAATCTCAGACTGAAACTTGTAAGCACTGTGTGACCTCCTGGAGGAAAAACCAGCAGGTCTGTGGTGGATCTGTTCCTCGTCAGAAGACCTGGTAGCTCTCAGGTGTACACACCATCCCTGCTGGAAGGGCCAGAAAGGACTCAGGACAGCTTCAGTCCTTCCTTACAGGCTGTGGGCCACGGACCCAGGGAACGTCACCACTGGCAGCCCCATGACTCCATCTGTAGGGTGGTTCTAGCTTGGAAGTTGATTGACACAGTTGTTATAGCTGGGAGCTTGGACATAAGCCATCATTGAAGAACTAGAGTCTCTAAGAAAGGATACCCTGGCACCTGGTAGGTGACTAAGCCATGAGAAATGATGTTGAACTCAGACAGACTTGCTGCACCCATCCCAGGTTCCTGTGGGAAGAAGTCCAGGCTGGCTGAGCTTCCTTCACCTGGGGTCCTCCTATCTCACAGCCACTACCTTGGGGCAAGCTTTTGCAAATTAAATACTGCCAATTACCTTTTGTTTCCTTTATAAGGAGTGAGCTTTTAAATCAGCCATTCAAAGGAAATCTGCAAATAATTGAATTACCGAGGACACAGCTTTGAACGTCTTAGGAACCCAATTAATAGTTCTTAATTGAATTGAAGTAAGCCAAGGAATTCCCTCCCTGCTTCGGCTCTTAAAGCAAGGTGGAGGAAAGGCTTGTCCACATTCCCCTGGGGCAGCTGGTGGAGGAGATTCGGGCATGTCAGCAGGTTATTCCTGTGCAGCGGCATCAAGTCATCTACTGAGTAGGCCTTCCCACCTGGGCTCTGTGGGGACTCTTAGCACACATCCCGGCATGCACTGTTTCTGTTGATGATGATGCATGTTGGTCTTTAGTGGTCCCAAAGCTTTGGAAACTCGGTCTAGGTGCTGTAACCACAGCAAGCCAAGACACAATCACCTGCATTCATGAGCACCAGCTCCTTCATCAACTTGGCAAGTTTGCAAAGTATCCATTTTTCTTCCCTGGAATCCTGAAGCTGGTCCAAGGGTTCTTCTTACATTGCAGGCCCTGACTTCTCAACAGAGCGCGGCAGCTATAAACTCAGGGCTGGATGCCAGCGACCTGCACAGTAGTGAGGTTGGTGCCCAGAGAAGAGTCTTTTGTTGTAATCCTGGCCTCAGTTTCTCCAGGGTTTCTCACTAGGACTCATTCTCAGAGGAGCTGGAGACTCTGTTCTTCTAACTCTCCAGAGGAGTCCCCTTTCCCAGAGTAAGTCTAAAGAAACATTCAGGAAAGCTTTGTGGGTGAGGGCTAGAGTCAGCAGAGGGACCCCTTGGATGGCTGTGAGCCTGGGTTGGAGTCGGTTGGTGGCACTCCCTGAGAAAGCTCCATGGGTGATGTCTATGACCAGCTGCCAAGCCCACTTGGTCATTTCAGGGGCTCCTGGATTTATTCTGAGTTTTAAAACATTCAGCCCCCTGGTGTGACAGTTTTATTGATTTAATGTTTAACCCAAAAGTCTAAAACAAAATAAAAGCCTATCATTTCATGGCTGTTAGGATCCACTGTAAAGGGAAATTGTTTCTCCGTGTTGATAAAGCAGGAAAGGCCTCCAGGTAACTTGAAGTAGTGATCATGCCTTCAGCCTTTGTGAAATATGGACTCAAGGATGGTACAAGAGTTCCTCTGCAAGAGCCTCTCCCAACGGACTGTTCAGGGCCTTAGCTGTACGCACACCCTCCAAAATACCGCATGGCCCTGAGGATGGTCTCAGTTCCTTGTTGGTTGCCCCCTCCTCATCTCCAGAAACAGTACTGGGCTTCTCTGGATTTGGAGGGATGAGTGGCCTTGGCTCCCAGCCGAGCCCTGAATGTGCCTGTCTGAGCATCTTCCTCAGGCTCCTGGATCATCTCCCAGGAGATAATCATCTCCCAGGCAACTCCTCATCTCCAGCTCAGGCTCAGGAGCCCACAGATATGAGGATCCAAAACTTCCTCATCATTGGCTTTGAGTTCGTGAGATGACCTCAACGCAGACGTGAGATGACCTCAATACAGATGTGAGATGAGCACAATGCAGACGTGGGATGACCTCAATACAGATGTGAAATGACCTCAATGCAGACGTGAGATGACCTCAATACAGATGTGAGATGAGCACAATGCAGACGTGGGATGACCTCAATACAGATGTGAGATGACCTCAATGCAGACGTGAGATGACCTCGATACAGATGTGAGATGACCTCAATGCAGACGTGAGATGACCTCGATACAGATGTGAAACGAGCACAATGCAGATGTGGGATGACTTCAGTACAGATGTGCATCCTGAGAGGCATGGCTCTGCACGGTGTGTGGCTGTGGCCTGCAGTTTCAGAGCTGCGCCACATACAGCAGTGTGCCCCGAGGAGGGAGAGGACAGGCCAACGCCTCCATGTGTGCGCTGCTTGGGTCACTCTGCCACCAAACCAGTTAGTTCCAGCCCTAGAGACCTGCTTATGTGGACACCAACAAGAGAATGTAAGCACACACCCTTACAGCAGAGAAAGGAGAGATGATCGGGCCAAGCAGGAATGTGTTCCTAAACCTGTATTGTCCAAAGCAAGCCACCCCACGTGGTTTTGTGATGGGCTTCTCTCTGCAGAGGCAAATGTGCCAGCAACTCCTCTCTCCATTCACTCTTCACTGAATCTCACAGCTGACTGGGGCTAACACCCAAATAAGAGTCAGCCTCGAATAGATTTTACTAACTTATAAGCACCTTACCCATTCCACATAAGTTGTCATCTTTAAATCTCTTAGGTCCTGGCCTCAGGTCACACTTTGAACAATTTAAACAGAGAGAGACAAGTCTGGATACTTGGGCAGATGGGAGATTTTCATAGCAAAGATATTGCCAGGATATTATTTCTTAAGTACACCTGTGGTCCTTTCCAGTCATTGTTTCCCAGGGTCATCTTGCCCACCTGTCAGAATTACACTTTTCTGAAGAAGAGAACCAGGGCTTGATGGCAGGCCAAGACTTAACATTTGCTGTGCCTTGGGGCTGCTCTTAGAGACCTGCCAGTTAGAGACCTGTTCCTTGGGGATGGGCCTAATGGCTGGTCAATCCCAGTGAACTAACATTTGCCTCCTAGCACCAGAAACTTTACTTACCTCCAGCAATGTCGTGCTTGTCTTTGGAGTATTCTAGGGATGCCACTCTCTTTGTTAAATTCTATTTTGTGTGTGCAATGTCTCCTAAGCGAGTCTATTAACAAACCCTTTATGCGCCATCAGTCCTGTGACTTCGAGGTTTTTCTACAACAGTCTTGCTCAGGGAATTGTCCTCAGGACCTGGAGAAGGCTGGCATCATGATTCTCAGGCCCAAATTCAAGGGCAGTGAGACATGAGCCACCAGAAGGCGCTGCCCAGGAGCACCTTCCCTCGCTCCTTGCTCCCAGTTGGGTCTGGTCCATCAGTGGGCAGCAGCCTCTTCCTGAGGCCTGACGTCCTTTCCCAGCCATCCACAGACTGTTTATTGGAATCCCTCCTCGGGCAAGGTGCAGTGAGTGTCTGCTCTGTCTCCGCTTTGCCAGTGTTAAAACTCTGCCTGATACTCATATCATCCGGTCCTGCCGGTGTTTTCCTCACACTCTTCCCTGAAGATCCCATCTGCACTAAAGGCAGACATGAGTTTGCTGACCTCTGTGTGCAGGCTTTCTCTCAGCTGGTGAAGATTGAGGATCTCCAGCTGTAGACCCGCAGGTTGGCGTGGATTGTCACTTTAACATCCGTCTTGATTCCTGGCTTCCATCATCCTCTGGGTGGCCAGCTCTCAGCTGATTGCTCCTGGCATCACTCCCTGCCACCTCTCTTTTATCATCTCACCTTAAGATGCAAGTTCCAGGCAGAGTCCTGCAGGTCTCAGACATCTCGGACTGGAGATGGGTGGCCCGCCCCTAAAGATGAGCCTCCTGATGATGTGTGTGACTGAGACATCTCTTGGATGCTGTCATCTTCAAACCTCAGCTCAGATCCAGCATGAGAAAAAGTCCCCGTGGACTCTGAAGCCCTGTGAGCCACAGGGAGTGACTATAAGGAGTTCAGCCGATGAGACAGAAGCAACGCTCTGGGGTTCACTGTTCTCTTGGTAATTTGTAAAGACATCTTGAATGAAAGTCCTGGTTTTACTGCATTGGATTTGGCAGCTGAAACGAATCAGGCTTCGCCTAATGCATACATGTCTTGATTACGCAAGGTCCTGCTACAGGTGCATCAAATGCAGAGCCTGGCAAAGCCTTGTTTAATTAGTTAGAACAAAAAGACTCAGAGTGTGGGCTTCTCCATTCACTAGGCAAATTCCAACAAAGAATAATGGACTTCGACTTTGAAGAGGACCCAAGTGATGTCATCATAATTGCTCAGTCTTTCTGTTGGGAAGGGGAGTCAGTCAATAACTGCTTGTTGTGCAGTCATAAGGACCTGATTTCGGATCCCCCGCACAAGCTGGGTACAGTGGCATGAACATAATCCTAGCAGTGGAGAAGTGGAGACAGGAGGATTCTGGGGCTCACTAACGAGGTGAGTAGAATGACCAAGCTCCAGGTTCAATGAGAGACACTGTCTAAAACTAAGAGGGGACAGTGATTGAGGAGGACACCCGCCATTGACTTTTGGTCTCTATACATATAGGTGCACACAAACCCACACATGTTCAAAACTGATACATGCACCACACACACACACGCATACACACACATACACACACACACCAAGATTCACACAGAGACACAGAAACACATAAGCATGCATACAAATTCACACAAGTTCAAAACGCATGCATGAACATACATGTACACACACATACACATACCTACTGTTCTGGTCCAGTGAAAGAATTCTAAAGCTGTTAATTGACTAATGCTCTAGGAAATCACTGAGGCAGGTCCTACAATGACAGCACAGTCCTGCTGGGAATGCTGCTGACTTTCTGGTCCCCTCACCAGTGGCTTCAGTGGCCATCTGTGCAGATTCTGGCTCTCCTGAAGCTCTTTCCCCACGTCTCTCTGTTACACAAAATCGATTGCTGGCCTGCTGGGCTGAGCTGTTCAATTAAACCCACATCTCCTTCCAAAGTGCGATAGCGCTTGGTCAAAGCCATACTGACCTTCATCAGGCTGATTTTTGATTAGGAAAAGGGCCTCCCAGCCCCCAGCCTGTCTGCGCCGTCTCAGTGCCACATCTCAGTCAGAGCAGCAGACTGTGAGAACCTCATGGAAGTCAAATTCTCATGCCAGTCTCCGAATGTTCTAGAAAATGAGGGCTAAATACAGGTTCCAGTGACATTCCTCGGTGACTGCAAGAAGCATCTTTTGAATCAATGATCATTGAGAGGCTGGGATAGAGAGGAGGGAGTCAGGGTTTGGGTAATTGTAGATAAAATGGCTGTAATAGAGCAGGACCTGCACAGAGTGGCAGCTGCTTCTCCAAGCACAAGAAAACCCATCCCAGCATCATTTCCTAGGTGGTTATTACACCTTGTCATCTTGGATGATCACTCTTCCCCTTCCCACTTAGAATTTGGTCTCTCCATAGTCCTATCCACTTTCCTTTCTTTTTTGAGGGGGCCTGACTTCCCAGGTTCTGACATTCCAGGTATGCCAGAGCCTTCTTGGCTTCAAAGATCAGGGGATAGCCTAGAACCATCACTCATAGCCTTGCTGGGGACTGGTAGATGGCCATGTCCTCCTGGTGCCAACACCAGCTCCCTGACATGGGTTGGAAACACCACAGCCTTTCTGGTCCTAGAGTTCAGGCATGTGTGTCTGCCACATACCCTCACCAGCATAGGGGGCCTCCGAAACCTCCTGCAAACTTACTTCTGGGTGCCTGAGCCCTGGAGGTCAGGTGACGTTCCTTGCCAGGGTCCCCAGGTTCCATCAGGATGGATGATAATTTCTTTCAAGGCACAGAATTTCCCAGAAGCAGCTGGGTTTTGCAGCACACATCACTTATTTTGTCAGGAGAAATGCTGCATCTTACTGCACAAATGAATCCTCCAGATGGAAAGATTTTCCTGTATGAAAAAAACTCACTGAAGCAGGAGTATGAATTAGAACCAGGATCCACAGAAGGTGAAGGCCAACATGTTCATATGTTTTCTGAAAATGAGAAAGGAGCAGATGGTCCTCAGCCCGTGCTGATCTGCCACTCACTCTTCCTTTCTACCCACACATGCGTACACGGAGGCCAGGGAACACTAGGCTCTGCCTCGCCTATAGTTATATAGGTGGTCCTATCTACGTAAGTATTATGCACACATGCACACACATGTCTACACTAAGACCCATATACAGGTACATAAAAGCACAACTCCATGCATGAAACATGTATATGCCTATGTGATCAGATAAATGTGCATGTGGGCATGTGCGCACATGCCTACACACACTTGTCTGTGTGTGCATACTTTCATACATATAACACAAGCATAATTGTATAGCACATACATATGCCTACACCCATGTGCATTTGTGCACATATATAGGTCCATGGCCTGGCTGTGTTATGGAGAAATGCACAGGCCCTGGAACCAAAGGAGTGCTTCCTAACAGGCCTTCAATCCTGACAACGCTCAGATTACAAGGAGTTCTCTTTTATATTTTATAATATATAATATGTCGAATATTATAATAATTATATAAATATATTATATATTTATATACATATGGGTCCATGCACACACTGTATACATACAAAACATGTTCTAAAAAGCATAAGGTTGCAGAGGCCCTTGACTGGCCTCCCCTAGGCCTCCATGCATCACTATGGCCACTTTAGTGTAACTATAAGCTTTTAGAACTCAAGGTCTGTACGCAGAGAGAATGGATTCCCCAATTAATAAGCAGAGATAGCTTGATCAATACCAGTGGGGCCAAGAGGAAAAACACAACAATTAGCCTAGTGCTCTACTCAGAAGGGCTGACACAAGTGTTAAAACATGGGCACATGCCTACACACACTTGTCTGTGTGTACATACTTTCATAATGCATACACATGCATATGCATATAGCACCTCCATATGCTTGCACCCATGTGCATGTGTGAACACATATAGGTCCATGGCCCGGCTGTGTTATGGAGAAACACAAATAACGTGAAACCCATGCTGCACAGAAGCAGTTCTGCTCTCCCAGGAGGGACTCCAAGGTCCACTCCCTCGCCTGTCCCCAAAGTGGATAACCTTCTAAAGCAGACAGGGAAAAAAGAGCTCTGATCCTCAGAAGCATCTAGAGCCACCAGGTGTGGAGCACATTATCTTAGAACCAGATACCTGAGGGAGCAGGTGTGGCATACAGATCTGCCTCTGGCAAGGCATGGCCAAAGAGTCCAACAAGGCCGTGTGAGCAGCAGGAAAAGACTCTCCTGCCGATGCCCACGTCTATGAGGACAACAGCCTCTCTGGATTTTCGTTTGGAGTTTTTCATTTAACACATCTAATTGCTTTAATTGAGGCATGGCTTATGCCCAATTAAGTTCTAATTTAAAGTGTGAAATTCAATGGGTTTTGGCAAATGCATATCCCCACTCCGTTCCCACACAGTCTTCCCTCCTTTGCAGCCCACTGCTCCCCTAGCCCTGTCCCCAGGCAAGCCCACTGATCTTGCTGCTTTTTCCAGAAGTCCATGTAATTGGACTCACCACACAGGCAGCACTGTGTCAGTGTACCCTGGACACTGAGCTTCGCTGCACTGCTGTGGGCGGGACCTACCCTTCTTGCTGATGAAGAGTGTCCCCAGTGTGCCACTTGCCACCAACTGTGGCATTCGTGAGGTTACTGCAAAACTCTGAGTGATTTCCCATCACCGCTTGGTGCAGGTCTGTCCTTTCCTCCCCAATTATGTTGTGGGGGGGGGAAGGGGGTGAGTGAACCTGTTCCTAGGTACTCATCCTACTTCTGTGATGTCTGTCTGCCACTGAACACTGGCACCCACCCAACCTCATGACTTTATTTAATATGCTTGAAATCGTGTAGGATGAGTCTACTTATTTTAAGTCTTAAAAATAATTGTATAAAACGTTTGCATTCCTTTGTAATTGGGGGGGGGGTGTTTGTTTGTTTGGTTTGGTTTGGTTTTGCTTTTTGAGACAGGATTTTTCTGTGCACCCCTGGCTGTCCTGGAACTCACTCTATAGACCAGGCTGGCCTCGAACTCAGAGATTCACCTACCTCTATCTCCTGAGTGCTGGGACTAAACCACCACCCTGCTGGCCCAGAGACCCAGCCTTTTTTTAAAAATAAATTTTAAGAAATGAAACCTGCAGAAATTTTAACCAGGTTTCTGTGAATTTTCAGATCAAATTGGGTAAAATTGGCTCATAGCAATATTCAGCTTTCTGTGACCTGAATATAGTATTTTTTAAAATTTATTTAGGTCTTTCTTATCTAAGTAACATGTCATAATTGCAAGCTAAGAATCTCGTGTATATGTTGTTTGTTATTCTTACGTGTTTGTATTTGAAGGAATACTTGAGTAGGTACATGAAATGATTAATCTAAACATCTCATTATTCACTTTTTTAAATTGAATTTTTTGATTCTCTGGGAACTTAATCTTTAAAAATACCTTTAAACTGTATATAGAATACAAAGTTACAGTTAAAATATAGATGCTGCCGTGTCTTGTGATCACATTTAAACTTCTCATTAATTTTATTTGCTGGGCTTGTAGATGCAGTGGGGTATTAAGAACTATCCATGATTAAAGAGTTTCACTCTTTGATTCCAGTGTAGATAACCACAGCTTTTAATTTCTATAACATGTCTTATTGGGGTGGCATTTTGGGGTGGGGTTCAGGGGAAGCTTCTTTCACTAGTCTTATCATAGCTGCATGATTTCATAGATTCTACTAATCATGTCCAGAAAGCTCTTTTCTATTTCTAAGCCCATGAGAATTTGTTTTATTGTTTTTTCTATCCTAAGTGGATATTGAATTTTGTCCAATGCCTTTTCTGCATCTGTTAAGATAATCACACAGTGTTCTTTCATACTGCATTAGCAGTGTGAATGGCTGTGATGGATTTTTCAATCTGAGGCCATTCTTGCATTCATAGAGTGAATTCAGTTCACCGGTCTCACCTACTCTTTTGGACTAGGACTGGACTCAGTTGTCCATTACTTTGTGTATGTGGCTGGTTGACCTATCTAAAGGTTACTATGGTCATTTTGATGTGGGATAATGTAAACATCATTAGTCAAGTTCTTGGTTTTTTCTTGTTATTTTGTTTTCTCCTCATTTCTTTTGATCTTCTCTGGGACACACACACACACAATATTTAATCCCTAAGAACTTGGATTTTTTTTTCTAGAGATATTTAAGCCTTGGATTTCTTCCATAATTTTCTCACTTTTTAAAAAAATACGTTTCATACTTTGCAACTTCTTTCATTTGTTGAGAATTTTATGCCCCAGAAAAATGGTTTGTTCTCATGGTGAGCTCACCCTCACTCACAGCATCAAGCATCTACATCCCCCAGCACTGCAGTTATCCCTAGAAATCAGCCATCTTGGAACAGGGACTATGAAGCACTACACATCAGAACTGGGAACAGACGGTTGTCTGAAGAGCTGGCAGCTGAGTGGTTCTTCAAATGCCATGGTTTTTTTTCTTTTTGGGTGTCCCACGTCTGTTGATATAATGATTAGTACTGATTACTAATTTGACAGGATATTAATTTGACAGGAGATAGGTCTCTGGGCATGCCCGGGAGGGATGATCTTGATTAGGTTAGCTAAGGTGGAAAAACAAGCTGAACTCCAGCGACCATCATCCTCTCCTTCCTTCTTGAGGAAGCAACACGGCCACCCACCTCAAGTTCTTGCCACCATGATGGACTGTACTCTGGAGTTGTCCCTTTGTCCTTCCAGCTCTATTTGCTAGGGCGGTTTATCACAGCCACTAGACATTTGGTTAGTGCCGGGTCTGAATAGACACACAGCATTTGTTACAGTTCCTGTCACTGCAACCAAATACCAGACGCAGGCAACTTAAGATGGAAAGGTTTGCTTTGGTTCACAGCTTGAGGAGGCGCAGCTGACTGTGGCAGTGGGGGTGTGTGGTTGGGACTCTTCGCATCTCTCCAGATCAGAACACAGAGAGAGGACAGGAAGTAAGCAGGCCTATAAGACCTTACATCCTACTTCCCAACATCTTATTTTTGAGACAGGGTCTCCCACTGGTTTGATCAGACTAATTAGCCAGCATCTTTCTAAGGTCAGTCTGTGTTTGCCTTCCCAGAGCTGGGCTTACAAGCTCCCCCACTTCAATTGTCTTTTAATCTGGGTCCTGGGGATCCACTTGAGTGTGACCCCAAGTCATCTCCTCAGCTCCTGTTCTTCATCCCCTACAAAATACCCAGTTTTATATTTCTTGGCATTCCCTTCGATCCAAATAGCTTGCCAGAATTTTCTAAATCAAAGGATGCTTCATGACATATTATCAAAAATATTTATATTACTTTAATTCTGAAAGAATGCTTTCACTGTGGAACCCTGAATGTACCTTATCCTCAAAACTGAGTGCTCACTGTGTTTTCTTTTGGTGGTTTGTAGATGCTGTGTCCATTGTTCCCACTGGCTTTCTGTTAACTGTGTCCTGGTCACTAGGAAGTAGCCAGTCGTATCCCCATTCCCACCCCATTTGCTGTTGACATTTGATTGTAGTTTCCAGCAAGTTGGTAATGATTGTTGGCCACTTTTTTATTTCCTGTTGTCTACCTAGCATCTTTCTGGTTTACATCCGCTACAGAATTAGACCTTAGCTCTTCAAATATTTCTCACTCCCAGTCTCTCTTCTCTTTCCTCCTGACAGTCCAATTGTGTGCATATTGGGCCTTTTCATAGATTCCAGAAGACCACTTAGGCTTTGGGTTTTTAAAAGATTTTAAAAAATAGGGCTGGCAAGATGGCTTAGTGGGTAAATGAACTTGCTAAAAAAAAAGCCCAGAAATAGGCATTCAATTCCCAGGACCCACTCCTGCAAATCCTCTGACCTCCACAAGAGTGCTTTTGCATGACCCACCCCAACAAATAAATATGCAATCTTAAAAAATATATTAAAGAAACATCATAATTTCTCTTTATGAGTGTCCATTAATATCAAGTTGCTTTATTGTTTCTTATATTCATAAGCCTATTTCATGAGACTTTTCACTCAAAACTAAAGAATTGGGCCTGCAAAAGCTTGAAGGTTTGATCCCCAGAACCACAGTGGAAGGTGTATATACACACATACCTGCAAATGTATAGCACACACACATCTTAAATATAGCATACACACATAGCTATGTGCACAGGGCAGTTTTCTGGAAGTGCTCACAGACTTCAGAGAGTAGAGGGAAGCACACAGGTTGCAGGGCCATCAGAAAGGGAATCTTGGGATTGTATGCTCAGTGGATATGGGGAGTGAGCCATGGAGTAAGAAGCTATGGGCTGAAGCCTGGACTGATGCCCGGGGGCCTTACATAGTGGGTTTCCCATGACAAGGTTAGAACTGTCCATCTGCAACCACGTGGGGCAAAACATGGGGACTTGAGAATAGCGTTGTCAGGTTTGTCAGGGCTGTAGCAGAGAAAAGTGCTCACAGACAGCACTATCTCCCCGTAGAACAAACAATGGTAACTGAGCAGAGACTGTGTTTAAGTATGGAGGTCAAGGATAACAAGGCTGTAAGAGGGCAAGACCAAGGCTTGGATGGTAGGAATATAAATGAGAGTCCTGGCAGCTTAATGGCAAAAAGCGGATGTGCCCTTCCAGGAGGAGGAATTGCAGAAGGCTCACTGCTGCTGGGCCTTGTATTCAATGCACGTTGACGAGTCCTAGCCAGGGAAATAGAACCAAGGTAAGGAAATGAAATATGAAGTTGTAAGATCAGCATGGCAGAGTAATCCTGACAATTGCACAGCTGCATGGAAGGATAGCATGGTGATCCTTATATGTGAGCCATCCCAGCACGTGAGTCTTACAGAGGAAAACTAAAACCTGGCTGATATTAGCAGACAGAAATTGTTTAAGTACTGCACTTGTTTGTTAAAAGCAATAAAAGCCAAACTAAAGAAAAATAATGGAGATCTGAAAAATAACATCTGATTTAGCTTCTTTGTCAAGAGGCAGGTGTTCATAGCTGTCTGAATTAATATCCAGGTCTTCGAGTCGATTCCATTGGTCAACCTGTCTGTTTTTATGCCAATATCAGATTGTTTTCATTTCTGTAGCTCTGTAATAGAGCTTGATGTCAGGGATGGTGATGCCTCCAGAAGTTCCTTTATTATACAGGACTGTTTTGGCTATCCTGGGTTTTATGTTTTTCCAGATGAAGTTGTTCTTTCAAAGTCTGTGAAGAATTGTCTTTGGGATTTTGATGGTGATTGCATTGAATCTATAGATTGCTTTTGGTAGGATTGCCATTTTTATTATGTTGATCCTACCTATCCAAGAGCATGGGAGATCTTTCCATTTTCTGGTATCTTCTTCAATTTCTTGCTTCAAAGTCTTAAAGTTCTTCTATAAAGAGTGAAAACTTGACTTCTTCCTTTCCAATTTGTATCCCCTTGATCTCCTTTTGTTGTCTTATTGCTCTAGCTAGAACTTCAAGAACTACGTTGAATAGATATGGAGAGAGTGGACAGCTTTTCCTTGTTCCTGATTTTAGTGGAATCGCTTTGAATTTCTCTCCATTTAATTTGATGTTGACTGTCAGCTTGTTGTATATTGTTTTTGTTATGTTTAGATATGTTCCTTGTATCCCTGATCTCTCCAAGACCTTTATCATGAAGGGATGTTGGATTTTGTCTAATGCTTTTTCAGCATCTAATGAGATGATCATATAGGTTTTTCCTTTCAGTTTATTTATATGGTGGGTTACATTGATAGATTTTCTTATATTGAACAATCCCTCTATCTCTAGGATGAAGCCAACTTGATCATGGTGAATGATTTTTTTGATGTGTTCATGGATTTGGTTTGCAGGATTTTATTGGGTATTTTTTTTGCATCAATGTTAATGAGAGAGAAAGGTCTGTGATCTCTTTCTTGATTGAGTCTTTGTGTGGTTTCAGTATCAGGGTAACCATAGTCTCATAAAAAGAGTTTGGCAATGTTCCTTCTGTTTCTATTATGTGGAGCAATTTGAAGAGTATAGGTATTTTCTCTTCTTTGAAGTTCTGGTAGAATTCTGCACTGAAACCATCCAGCCCTGGGTTGTTGTTGTTATTGTTGTTGTTGTTGTGAGGTTTCCTTGCAGGTTATAGGTCTATTTAAATTGTTAACCTTGTCTTTATTTTGTTTTGGTATGTGGTACCTATCCATAAAATTGTCCATTTCTTTTACATTTTCCAATTTTGTGGAGTACAGGTTTTTGTAGTATGACCTAATGATTCTCCGGATTTTCTCCTTATCTGTTGTTATATCTCCCTTTTCATTTTTGATTTTGTTAATTTGTATGTTATGTTCTCTGTCTTCCTTTTGATTAGTTTGGATAAGCGTTTGTCTATCTTGTTGATTTTCTCAAAGAACCAGCTCTTTGTTTCATTGATTCTTTGTATTGTTTTCTTTGTTTCTATTTTATTGATTTCAGCCCTCAATTTGATTATTTCCTGTCATCTACTCCTCCTGGGCGAGTCTGCTTCTTTTTGTTCTAGAGCTTTCAGGTGTGCTGTTAAGTCACTAATGTGAGCTTTCCCCGTTTTCTTTATGTGGGCGTTTAGTGCTATGAACCTTCCTCTTAGTACTGCTTTCATAGTGTCCCATAGGTTTGGGTACATTGTGCCTTAATTTTCATTGAATTCTAGGAAGTCTTTAATTTCTTTATTTATGTTTTTCTTGACCCAGGAGTGATTCAGTTGAGCACTGTTCAATTCCTATGAGTTTGTAGGCTTTCTGCAATTAGTGTTGTTGTTGATGTCTAACTTTAAACCATGGTGATCTGATAAGATACAGGGGGCTATTCCAATATTTTTGTATCTGTTGAGGTTTGCTTTGTTTTTGAGAATGCAGTCAATTTTAGAGAAGGTTCTATGAAGTGCTGAGCAGAATATATATTCTGTTGTGTTTGGTTGAAGTGTTATATAGATGTCTGTTAAGTCCATTTGAGCCATGACATCTGTTAGTTCTCTTATTTTGCTTTCTTGGTCTGCACTCTTGGTTTGCTCTGCGCAGTAGCAGCCTATGCTTCAGAGTTTCTCCAAGCTAGCTGGGGATAGGAGCATTTGGAGGCAGAATGAGACTTGTAGCTTACAGGGTCCAATCGATGGTATGTGGGTGTTGGAGCTGCCTACCTGCTTCAGTGAGGGTTTTTAAAGTACAATTGACAGGGCTCTGGAAATGGCTCATTCAGTAAGTGCTTGCCTTACAAGCATGAAGTCCTGAATTCATTCCCAGAACCTCAGAAAAGCCAGGTATGGTGGCTTCACTTATAATTCTTCTAGTGCTGGGAAGCACAGACAAGCAGATTTGTGGGCCTTGCTGGCAGGTTGGTCTAACCTACTTGGGGCATTTCAGGCCAATGAAAGATACTATTTCAAGAAGAAAAAAAAGCAAAGGCAACAGCACCTAAGAAATTACACTCCTGGCTTCCATGTACACATGCACACACATACATGAACATGCATGCACATATACATGAACACACACATGAACAGGTACATGCACACCTATGCAGAATGCAGTAGATTATCTCAAGCAGACAGAGTCTACAAGATCATGAGTAAGTTGAAAATTTTAAGGGGAAGGTCTTAAAGAATGAACTCAGTAAAGGCGCCAGTATCAAACCTGCAGAAAGGGATGAGAGGAGTAGAGGTGTTGCTTGCTAGGCCAGTGACCAAATGCCAGAGCAGAAGATCTGCATGTTGCTTTTGCTAGCTGCCTTCATCCTGGAGCCACCGCAAAACATGAAAGGCCAGATGAGAAAGCACACAGTGTGGATGCTGGTGTGTCTTAAGTCTCAAACCGTGACATGTGAAAAGCTGTTGATTCCAAAGGTGGGAGGAGAAAGATCGCTGACCCAAATCATAATGGCCAAATTAATTAAAGCAAGCTTTTTTATTTGTGTACATGGGGGCTGTCTCCCCCTAAGGTGGGGCTGGAGGAGTCAGCACTAGATGTAAGGTTTTTATAGTTCAGGAGCAGGGGGTTTCCCATGGGGGATTTGGTGGGCAAGCTAGGTGGATTACAGGAGCAGGCCATATGCATAACAAGTTCGTCATCACAAGCTCCTGAAACAAAGACATGATGGCATGGTTGTACCAACAGGTGGTCAGAACAAATCATAGCAAGCCTTTTAAAGCAACAGTAGCAAGATGCTTATTAACTTTTTGAAACAAAGACATGGTTACCATTCCTGGGACAGGCAGTGCAGAACCATTTGTAGCTAAGGTAAAGGTGGGGCATAGCCCAATCATCCAGAAACAGAGGTTTTATCATTAACAGTAATAAATCTAGGTTTTCTTTGCTATGAGACACCTTTCAGGTCTAAGATGGGGGAAGGCTGGTTCTTCAAAGCCAGGCGGGAAGACTGGTACAGGATGATTTCACTAGCATGAATATAACACAAATGAGAAGCAGTGTTCAAGGATGGGGGTGTACATGGTGCTGCTCAGAGCAGTCCGGGACTTGGGAGTTTCACACCGAGACAATGTTAACCTTGACAGGATGGGAGGTGGGCAGAGGTGTGACTCAAACGGCATCTAGGCAGTATCTGGTCTGGAATTCTGACTAAGGGCCACTCCATGACTCTATGTCCCTCTGGTACTCAGTTTATAATGGCTCAGTTAGAAAACTTCACAAGGGACTCTACAGAGACCCACTGCACAGGATCCACATAATGGGCAGGGAGGGGTAAGAGCTTCCTTAAATGGGTCAGGCCAAACCCCTGTTTTGGGAACCATAAGCCTCTCAATTTCAGAAGCACCAAGAGCTGATGACTCTAGACCTAGGGGTGCTGTTTCACCTCCTTGCTTTGGAGTGTGCTCAAGTCCTAGACAGAAAATGACAGCAACTGCTCTGGGAAGATGGCCCAGTCCCTCAGTCCCCAGGCCCAGTACTGAGCCCCTCCAGCTCCTCTCCAGCCTCACCTCTCCCTGGTAGCACCTTCACTAGCTTGTCCCTATCCCAATGAGGCTTTCTCCTTGCTTGGATACAAGCAGAAAAGGGGGAAAGGATCTGATACAATACTGCTAATTACTTTAAGAAGCTAATGCTAAAAGGAAAAAGAAGAAGAAGAAGAAGAGCAACACACAGATCCGCTAGAGTATGATTAGTAAAATGCAGACCTTTGGATGTAGAACTCTGCAAACGAGGTCAAATGAGGTCAAGTGCATTCTCCCAAACAACTTTTACTTCCTTGAAAAGACTCTTTGGAGATAGACTCTTAAAGGGGCAGGACACCATTCTTGAAACTGGTCTAATTCGTGGTTAAATCTGTTTCAGAAGGAAAGCATTTCTCTAATACAGAACCAAATGCTGAAAGCTGCGAGTCAGGCCTAATGACAAGAGACATGAATAAAATATATAAATGTTTAATTTTGGTGCAGATAAGCCAGATAGAGATTTCCCAAAGCAGGGCAAGCACTGATCATTCGTATGATTACTTTGAATAAGGGTCAATTTTTGGTTTAAGGAAACAGCTGAAATGTTAAATATTTATGAAGCTGAATCACTGCTGCAGGGGGGCAGTGGAGATCCAAGTTGAAGGCCTGGGAGCTGACTGTGGAATCACACTGTGACGTCTAGTATGCTTCTTCCGGGCTACTGGAGGGGCTCAAGGACAGTGTAAGATCATTTATCATCTAGGGGAAAATAACGCCAACTGTAGATTTTCCCAGAATTGACCCAGGCTGAAAGAGGGGATTTACAAAGCCCAGTGCTGGAGTCATCATGTAAATTGCTTCAATCAGTTTGTTTGGATGAACTTAAGCCACAGTGAGCCCTTCCTCTGGCTGTAAAAGGGGATAATGACCCTCTCTGCTGCTGGTTTGCTCATTAAAGCAGCATAAATCTGGTAGAGGCAAAAATGCTGTCAACTGTTTCCTGCAAGATTACTAGCTGCAAGGTACCTCTTCCTGTAGTCTGGGAACCTGGAGGGGCTTTTGGCCATACTGTCAAGTTCTTTCCTGTGTCATGAGGAGTTTGGGATAGAGAGACAATTAATTTGAAATGTGCGAAGGGAACCAGATGGTGTGCACCTATATTTGTATATATTGTGGACACAGACATACGCATCCACATCTTTGATGTGGATTTTTATAATCAGGTTTAAATGTATATGTGTATCATGTTCATATGTGCAAGATAGACATATAAATATGCATATTATATAAAAATGGGTTACACATATCTAAAAGATATACATTGCAAGTAAGTCTTTGTTATACTGTACAGATACCTGAATTTACAGATACAGACAGGTGTGTGTACAAGCTCATATTCATGTGCATTTTTGATTAGGGACAATATGGGTGGTTCCGGAGTCACTTCTAAAAAGTGAACTTTGTTTGATGTTAGCTGTGGAATTGTAATGTCCAATTCTTGTATGGCCTTCTTCAGAGGGCACACTCTGGCTCTGGTATTCTCTTGATCTGTGAGAAACTCAGCCATTTCCTGACTCATTGGTGGCCACTGGTTTTCTTGCATAGGCTGATTGCCCCAGCTAGGGCCTAGGCTCTAAACATTAGATGGAGGCGTCCATGAGGCTGTCACTGGGCTTCACAAGCAAATCTCAGATTCAGCTTTCCTGGGAAGGCCTTAGCCTGCAGGGACTATGCAAACCTGATTAGCGGATGTCTTAGGGCTTCCACTGCTGTGAAGAGACACCATGCCCACAGCAACTCTTATAAAGGAAAACATTTAATTAGGGTGGCTCACATTTTCAGAGGTCTAGTCCATTATCACCATGGTGTGACTTGGTGTCTTGCAGGCAGACATTGTGCTGGAGCTGAATGTCCTACATCTTGATAGGTAGGCAAGGGGAAGTGGTCTGATTCCCTGGGTGTGGCTTGAGCATAAATGAGATCTCAAAGCCAACAGGACCACACCTCCTAAGAGCGCCACTCCATTTCAGGGCTGCTCATAGGTTTTCTGTACTGTGATAATAGGTTTCTCTGCCAACACAGTAAGCCAGGTCAAGTTGATTTGAAAAAGCAAAAGAACAGGGTTGTTTGAGCGAAGCAACTCCTGAGTGAGTTCTCTAGTCCCAGAGACAGAGGCAGAAGAAGTCATGTGCCCGAACTAAAGCAGGGAGCTTATAGAAGCTGCAGGCAAGGAGTGATGGCAATGTCCGCCACAAGCTGGGTCTGAGTACTTTAGGTGAGGGTTGGGCTGCTGGCAGCGACAGGGGAGGAGCTGCTGCTGCCACCAAGAATGTGGAACTGGGCTTTTTGGTGCCTTTTCTTTCTTGGAGCTTCTCTGAGAGTGTGGGGTTTAGAGAAAGAAAGAGAGGAATAGGGATTTTTGGATCATGCAGGGGTGAGCTAGAGGTTCCAACCAGTCATTTTCTCTCAAACCACCACATCCTACTCCCTGGCCCCCAAAGGCTTGTGGCCATATCATAATGCAAAAATGCATTCAACCCAACTTCAAGTTCCCATAGTCTCAAACTTATTTAACAGTCTAAATTTCAAAGTCTCTTCTGCGATTCATACAATCTCTTTACTATAATCCCCTATAAAATCAAAATCAAAAGTCAGATCATATACTTTCAAAATATAATGTCACAGGATATACATTACCATTCCAAAATGTAGGGAAGGGAGCACAGTGAGGAAATACTGGACCAAAGCAAGGCTGGAAACCAGCTGGGCAAACTCCAAACTCTGCATCTCCATGGCTGATGTCAAAACATTCCTCAGATCTCCAAATCCTTTCAACTTTGTTAACTACAATGTACTTCTTCCTCTTGGGCTGGTTCCACTCCCTGTTAGCAGCTTTCCTCAGCAGGTATCCTAAAGCTTCAGTATCTCCAACATCATGGGGTCTTCAAGGCAATCCAGGCTCCACCTTCACTGTCTCATGCAATGGCCTCTCTAGGC
Organism: Ondatra zibethicus; assembly: GCA_004026605.1. Classification (NCBI taxonomy): domain Eukaryota; kingdom Metazoa; phylum Chordata; class Mammalia; order Rodentia; family Cricetidae; genus Ondatra; species Ondatra zibethicus. The sequence goes on from PVIU01004566.1 coordinate 69,093, forward strand.
CTCCATTCAGGGACACCCCTGACAAGTGCCTTGCTTTGGTAGCTTTCTTTAGTTGCGGAGGCAAATTCCATAACCCTTTTCTTCTATCCTTAACTCCAGGACCACATGACCAAAGCTGCAAAGTTCTGATGCTTCCTGGGGTCTACCATGGCCCCTTCATTCAATTACATCTTCACCAGCATTCTGTTTTTCATAGCTTCCTTCACTGCCTAAGCTTGGCTGTCCTGGAACTTGCTCTGTGGACAGGTTGGCTTCAAACTCAGAGACCCACTAGCCTCTGCCTTCCAAGTACTGGTATTAAAGGTGTACGTCATCACATCCGGCTCTCAACTTTTCTTTAGTTTCTTTTCACAAATTGGAAACTTAGCTGGGTGGGGTCTTGCCCTGAGGTCACCACTCCCTTTATTCCATTTTTTAATCTGTTCATTTCCTTGAATGCTGAATTTAGCTCCATCCGATTTCCTGTTGCTCCCTTTCTCTTTAGATTTTACATTATGTATTTTACCTTGCTCAGCTTGTTCCTTTTCATTATAAATCTTATAAATCATTATAAATTAGAATTACCTCTAACAACCACATGACAGTGTCTATATACTAGGCTGTTTTGAGATTTCCTCTACCAATGGAATTAATCCAAAACTCGTCAGTTTAGCCTCAGGCAGACTCTTCAGACAAGGCCAACAAGCAGCCAGATTCTTCACCAAAATAACAAAGAATGATCTCTAGGCCACGTATTAATATCTTCTCCTCTTGAGCCTCATGATCCAAGAATCCACAGTTCAAATCATACTCAGCACCTTCATCTTCCATATTCCTACTAGAATGGCTCATTAAGCAGAATTTCAAGCATTCAACTGCTTTTCTAATCCATAGTGCCCAGGTCCACATTCCTTCAAACAAAAGCACGGTTAGGCCAATCACAGAAAAACCCCAGTCCTCTGTTATAGGGTTCCTATTGCTGTGAAGAGACACTATGGCCATGACAACTCCTATAAAACAAAAACATGTAATTGGGGTGGCTTACATTTTTCAGAGATTTAGTACATTGTCACCATGTGCTGTGGGACAATGTTCTATACCCTGTCACTTACATTTTAAATAAATGCCGATTGGCCAGTAGCCAGGCAGGAAGTATAGGCAGGTTGACCAGGCAGGAAGTAGAGATGGGGCAATGAGAATGCTGGGAAGAAGGAAGTACAGTCTGCAGTCATGACCCAGCCTCAGAGCAAGCAAGATGTGACTGCCTTGCCGAAAAAGTACCAAGCCACATGGCTAACACAGACAAGAATAGTAATGGGTTAATATAAGTTATAAGAGTTAATAGGAAACCTGAGCTAATGGGTCAAGCAGTGATTTAATTAATACAGTTTCTGTGTGTTTATTTCAGTTCTGGGCTGCCAGGATGAACAAGCGGTCCCTCTGTCAACAATCGTGGTGCGACATTGTGACGTGCAAGCAGATATTGTGCTAGAGCTGCAGGTCCCACATCTTAAAAGGCAGGCAACAGGAAGTGGTCTAACTCAATGGGCATAGTTTGAGCATATGAGACCTCAAAGCACGCTTCCACAGTGCCTCATTTCCTCCAACAAGACCACACCTCCTAATAGTGTCACTTCCCCCCTTGGGGGCCATTTTCTTTCAAACCACCATAGAGGGCTTCTCTAACCCATACATGACCTTAGGAGGTCTCTTTTTTATCCTGGATATTGTGCTCTTACACTAAGCTGCTGCCATTGCTGCAGAGATCAGAGGGAAGCTGGCCCACTGTGTGTGCCTCTGAGGATGCTGCTGTCCCTGGTGGATGGCAGACTATGGCATGCATGTGCTTGATGCTCTCAGCATAGCTCAGCTCTCTTGTAAGAAGCCCAGTGTCATCTGGATCTTAACTCTTTACTCACCAAGGCCTCCTTGGTGAGAGACACATGTTGACTGACTTTTAAGGGTGCCCATAGGAGACCTCACCTAAGAGGTCTCTCAAATGATTTTAATTTGGTTGACCTGCATTCTGGGCATGTATGGTAGTTTGGTGGAGTTAGAACGTTTTCTAAGGAACTGTTTTGAGATACTGAAGCCCTTACTACATGCCCAAGTGTCTTTATAGGAATCCAGATTTTCTACAGTTTGTGTTGTGAACACCCTGGCTTGAGCCTTTGTCTTTCTCTGTCCTTTTCCCTGAAGCTCTATGGGAGCCTGCCCAGGGGCACTGCCTTTCTTTGACTTAGTGATCATCCCCATGTCCTCAGAGCTGATGGCCACGGCCACAGACTAGCTGGTTGCTGGGCTAGGATGCACTCTTCCTTGGTGAACTCTCCCAAGCTAAGCATCCCATGCCCTCTCTCTGTATTCCTGGTCTGAGTGGTATGGATGCTTTTGTGATGCTCTGCACAACATTCCTCAGTACAGCATGGAAATCCAAAGACTTTAGGAAGCCTATACCTTACCCAAGAGACTATGAACAACAGGACACAAGCCCACCGAGAGTGACCATCTGTACAGTTAGCCATAAGGGGGAAAGTGTGGGTTAAACACTGCTGTGTTAAACAGTTTCTGAGCAGTCCTTGGACCAGGGGCAACCCTGGGAGTTTAGAAAAGAAGTAGTGTACTAAAAGAAGTGTGCTAAGGGCTGCCAGTCCTTCCCCTTCCTCTCTCTCCTCCTCCTCTCCCCTCCTCCCTTCCCTCCCTCTATCCCTCTTTCCTTCTCTCCATCCTTTCCTTCCTTTCTACTTCTTTCTCTCTTTCCTTTATTCTTTCTTTCTTTGCTTTTTAATATAGTTTCTCTCTATGTGACCTAGGCTAGGATTGAACTTGTAAACCTCTTCCTCTGCCTCCTCAGTGCCAAGATTACAGGGGCACTGTGTGTCTTGCTCCCTGTTGGTTGCCCCAAAACTGAAGCTCTGTGCATCTGTATATTGGCAGTGAGCTTCATCCCACTGACCCATTTCATCCCAACTCCTTTCATTCTCAGCCCATGTTCTTTCCAGAAAGATCAGTTTTTCTCCAGAGATCAATGACAGGGTCTGTTTCTCCCAGGTCTTTGCTATCACCCCAGGACCTGCTGAGCTTCCCAACTTCTTGGGATGATCCTCTGCATCAAAGCCAGGCAGGTTGTCTGTCCTTTTACACAGAGAGCCATACCAGAGTGTTCTGTTTTCCACATGTGTGGTCACTTGCTTCCACGTCTGACTTTGTGGATAAAATGCCTGGCTTCTTCACAGATATTATCACTTCAGTGGATTCTGACTTCTTTCACAAGCACCACAGTCCACTGGAGTTTGAAAATATCAAAGGGCTGCATTCACAAGTCATTTGGCAATCGATGAAGACAGTCTTATTTAAATAAGACTGGAGCTGAGGACAATCGCGACAAGTGCTTTGAACAGCAGGCTGGTTGATAATGTCATGCGAGTGCGTCGCCAGCTGTGAGGAGGCAAGACCTTCAGGAGCAGGAATGAGAAAAGAGGAAGCGTCTTCACGAAGAGCTCCAGAGAACACAGACATCTTCCGAGGGCCGCTGGGAGTCGGAGGCAGCGAGTTCTACATCCTGTCTCAGACATCTGTGGGAGCAGGTCATGCTCCCTGGAAAGGGCTAATCCTCACTCTCCACCTGCTCTCACCTGGCACAGGATCTCCCCAGGGGATCGCCTTACCAGATCCCACGCCCAACTGTCACCACAGAGAGGGCCAGCCTCCCACGTAGCTTGGGAACTGTAAGCATGAAGATGGACTGTTTGGGGAGGAAACTGAGCCAAAGTGCCCATGACAAATGAAAGACAGACGGGTCAAAAGCTAGCTGTTACACATGACCCCAGTCCCTCGACAGCAACTGTGCCTTTACCTCTGGTAAACACAGTTTCTAGGCCTTCATTCTAGTAGTCTTTTCAAATGCAATTTTCTATTTTGAAGGAGTCTCAAACCTAGGAAAATCTTCTCAGGAACAGCACAAAATTCTACCCAGATTCACTGATTTTAATATTCTTTTAACTCTTATTTTTAATTTTTTTTGCACAACAATTCTTTACACAGTCTGCTTTCCCTCTGCTCTAGGAAAAGCAACCTATATGCCCAGGGGTATATTCGTTTCTTATACATTGCTATAAGACACCATGACCAAGGCAACTTGCAGAAGGGTTTGTTTGGATGTAGGTTCTGAAGGGAGAAGAAAAGGCCATCGCTAGCATGGTGGGGAAATATGGCAGTTGGCAGTCACAGAGGCCGGAGAAGCATGGCAGTCAGCAGGCACAGTGGCAGAGAAGCAAGCTAAGAACTTAACACCTCTAACAGCCAGGAGAAAGCACAGGAAACACTGCACATCCACATTTATTTCAGGGTTGTTCACAATAGACAAGCTATGGAATCAGCCTCGGTGCCTATCAGCAGATGCATGGATAAAGAAAATGCAATGTATAGACACAATGCTGTTTTACTCAGTCACAAAGAAGAAGGAAATCATGTCATTTGCTAGGACATGGATCATCATATTAAGTGAAACATGCCAGACTCAAAAAGACAAATATTGCATTCTCTCTTTCATTTGTGGATCTTAAATTGTACACAGATACATAAAACCATTTATACACATGACATGAAAGCAGAAGAGAGACTGGGAGAAATAACAAGACTAGCAAGAGGGAGGGAGGGAGGGAAGGGAGAGCAGAGAAAAGGGGGTTATTAATATGCTTTCAATACTTTATATATGTGAAGGGTCTCTTTATATCTCTCTGGTTGTCCAAGAACACACTCTGTAGACCAGGCTGGCCTTGAACTCAGAGAGATCCCTCTGTCTCTATCTGCCTAGTGCTGGGATTAAAAGCAAGAGCCACCATGCCTAGCTGCTCTCAGTGTGCTTTTATGTGCTCTCTTCTTTTTGATATAGAGTCAGTAGCTTAGGCTGGCGTTTAATTTGTTATGTAGTTAAAGATGACCTGAACTTCCTGATCCTCCTGACTCTTGAGTGCTGGGATTACTGGCACAGGCCACCACACTATAATTATGTATGCTGGGGATTGAACATAGGACCTCATACATGTGGGGAGAGTGCTCTATCAACTAAGCCACATTTTGGCTCACTCTGTATACTTTCTGATTCTATCTATCTATCTATCTATCTATCTATCTATCATCTATCTAGTTATCCATTTTTTTCATCAAAAATATATGGCAAGCTAAATTCGTCAGGAATTAGGCATTTTTTTAAATGCCCTTTCACAGAGAACAGTCCTAGGAAATTAAGATCTATGCATCTCACAGGCTTGTGGCTAAAGGAACATCATGGACTCCAAGCCCCCCAGCAAACAAAACCAGGAAGAATTCTGCTTGTCTGTCTTTCTGTTTTCCTATCTAAATCTAACACCATGAGTTCTTGATCACAGAGCCCTCTCCATCCACTGCAGTGGGCTCTTTGCAGCCTGCCCATATTCCCCATTTGTACCTCCATTTGCCAATAGTGACAGCCAAGCCCCAGTGTCATCATGGCTTTGCCACGCTGATTGGTCCTGCTGATGTGGGAAAGTGTCCAGGACCGCTTCTCCATTCCACTGTGAAAACTGCCGTTTAGGGATGCTGCTGGAGTCAGGCACTTCCTGCCTTGAATGATGAAAACAAAATGTGATGTCTGAGACAGCCATTTCCAACCAGAAGCAAGAGGGACGGAGTAACGTGTGAAAGGATGGAGACAAACAAGGTTAGTCATGCAATCACACAGCTCGTCAGAGAAGCTTCCAGACTGCTGTGCAGAAAGGCAAATCTTAAACAGTGCTCAGGAATTTCCCAACTCTGAAACACAGAGCCTATATCATTAGAGGGCCAGACCCTCAGACTGGGCCATGATGACCCCCCCAGATAGCTGCAGAGGTATCAGATCAACTTCAGTGTCAGGCTGTAGTCACGTGTGATAGATTTCCATGCATGGAAACAAAAGCTGCAAGAAAAGAGAGGAGAGGGGCAAAGCATTTCCCGGGGCCATCACAGGTACTATGGATGCTATACTCCCAGCAGCATACTTGGAGAGACCTGTAATACATGGGCTATGAGGACGAATCCCCAGAAGATGCAGCCAGAGAAGATGGATTAAGGTAGCCCCAGATGAAAGTCAGCCAAGGACTCCCCTCAGAAAGTCTATGGACAGACCTCAGATGAGTCAGTAAGATCCCATGCAAAGCAAGAGAGAGACACAGTAGTTCCCAGTACCTGGCATCTAGTAAAAGTCCCGGAGAGAAAAATAGGGAGCCAAACAAAACCTACTAGCAGGATGAGTCCTGGCTGCTAATGTTCAAACAGCACAGTGAACATGGGATTTTCAGATAAAGCTGATAAATTCCAGATAAAACAGTACACACACACACACAGAGAGAGAGAGAGAGAGAGAGAGAGAGATCTTGAGAGAGACAGAGAGAGATGGAGACAGAAAGAGAGACACAGAGACAGAGTCAGAGAGACAGAGACAAAATTAATGGTGGCCCAGAGACTGCAGTTGTGGGTTCTGCAAAGAGCCCCACTGCAGTAGATGGAGATGGCTCTGTGATCAAGAACTCATGGTGCTAGACATCACATACATAAAACCAAGCAATTTTAAGATGAGTCCGGCGACACAGGCCTATTATCCTAGCTACTCAGGGGGCTGAGACAGGGAGGCCTCCTATGTAACTTAACAGGACCCCCATCTCAAAATAAAAGTCAAGGAAAGGGGTATGGGATGCTCAGTAGTAACGCAGTTGTCTAGCCTGATGAAGCCCAGGTTAGTTCCCAATATTTATAAAATATGCTGTGCTGAGTATGTGTAAGTTTCTGTCTTACAACATAAATTTTTCACATAGTATTCAAAGTGGTGTCAGTGCCATAGGTAATCCAGAGAGGGTTTACATGAGGGTGTGGCCAGATCCCGTGTGCATAAAGGGGCCCGGTGGACACAAAGAGATAACCAGGTAGCCAGAGAAACTAAGCATAAGCATCACGATTTGTGAAAGAAGAGCAAAAGGTTCAAAATGAGACAAGTAAGAAAGCAGAAAAAAATATTTGAAGAAACAACAGCTGAAAAATATTGAAATTTGATAGACCCTCTGAATAGAAATTGAAGAACAAATCTCTACTGGAAAGAAAGTAAGGGAAACCGTGCCAGGCTACATACCAATCAAATTGCTACAGGGACGAAATCTTAAAGCATCTTGTGGAAGAGATGCACCGATGAACATTAGGTAATTGTGCAAGGGGAACAAAAAAGACTGACACACAGGTTATTCCAGCAAAAGCAAGTGTCAGCGAAAGCGAATGGAGCTGTTGTTCATGGGAACAAAAATACCTTCAGCTGAGGATTCTTTGCAGAAGGAAGCCACGCTTCAAAAGTTCAGAAGGCTTTCACTTTTGTGTGAGGGTCTCGGGGGTCTATAGATAACAGACTCTTTCACGAAACCACTACAAATTCTGGACTCGGCACAAGCTGTAGTTATCTAAGCCAGTTCTACCCCAAGGCTCCTCCTGGACTCTGTGCAGCCACACAGTGTGCAAAGGACAACACAATGCATGTGGGAACCTAGGCTCATGCTGGCCTGGGAACCAGACAAGTCAGACTGTGGAGCCTCATACACGGCAGTGAAATGTTAAAGGCAGAGAAGGAAGCCCCAACTCTGTCTATCCACTTCTCTGAATGACCCCAAACATATGCAGCAAATTCTTTTATCACTCAGCTCAGAGCAAAGTGTCCAGCTATGCCCTACCTTCCGGAGCAGTGCCAGCTAGTCAGTTTTCAAACTATGAGCCTACAGTTCACATTTAAATCATAACAGTGTGCCCTTCCTTCCACATTGCTCCTCCTGAGTTTTAAATCTAAAACAGTCCATATTTTTGATTAAAGAAACTCTCTAAAGAGAATTCAAAAGACTCGGTGGAGAAATAGAAAGAAAAAGAATGAAAATCCATGTATTCAACAATTTAGTTTTAAAAAGTGTGTGTGCACATGTGTGCACTGTGTATGTGTGTATATGTGTATATATGTGTATGTGTACATGCAAGCCATGGTGCTCTTGAATCAGCAGAGGACAGCTGGTGGGAATTGAGTCTCTCCTTCCACTGTATGGTGTATGCATGTAGGATTTGTATATGCTGTACATTTATAATAGGTGTGTATGTGGTATATGTAGCTAGTATGGAGTGGCATAAAGAATGTATGTATACAAAGTATGAATTCTTTATGTGTGCACATGTGTGCACACTGCTGAATTTTTGCTTGCTAATCTATTGTTACTAACTTTCATATCTCAGTGCACAAGGCTATTGATCTATAATTTTATTTCCCTTTATTGTTCCCACATGGTTGATCTCAGCACTCTCCTATGCCTTCAAATGACTTGAGAATGTTCCCTCGCCTGCTGTGCTCTGACTGTGTGCACAGATTTTTCCCTCAAATATTTAGTAGCACTTGCTGTTGGTTCCTTTTGTCTTTGCACCTATACGGAGACTATGAAGCAATGTGGTTTGTCCTTAGGCCACAAGCCTACACTGAGAATAATGGTGGGGTGTTCATACTTCGGTAAACATAATTCAACTGGTCCTGGGGCTGCTGCCACTGTGGTGGGCACTCAGGTGAGATAGGACCATTCTGTGTGATGAGATCACTAAACACAGGGCTGCTCAGACACAGGCGGTGTGACACCTGCCCCTCCTGGGAAGGCCAGGAGACCCCACATAAGAAGCAATTTGTACACTCTGGCCTAACAAAGGAGTAGAAATATGTCATAAGAATGTTATGGTTGGAATGTGAGAGACTTGTCTAAGTGAACCCCCTCAAAGCCAAGGAGAACCCAGACATTTTTCCCCCAGTTACAAAAGTTGGACTTAGACACTCCTGCAGGTCATTGCACAAGTTGAGGGGCAAGTGCTGAGGTCAAGCAATTCCTAACCTACTCCACGTGAATCAGCTTGTCATGGCAGCACATGCCTTGTGAAGAAAAATGCAGGTAAGCAGGGAGGTTTGAAATGGAAAGCATCTCCCTATAGAGCATCCTGTCTCCATGATCCAGAAGTTAGTCTAAGACAGAAAGAGCAAGGCAGGAGCCTAGGACACAGGGTGACCCCCATGGCAGGACAGCAGCCTGAGAAAAGAGCCACTGTGTCTCTAATCGGTTCCAAATGTTTGTTTTCTCATCTTTGTAAAGAAGATTAGACATGCTGGCATGAAAGGGGGAAAATCTCACGGGTCCTCAACACTGCACGTAAAACTGCAGACAACTAAGGAACGCTGAGAGCTGGAGAAATGGTCTCCCCAGGGGAGAGCCCCAGACTGATTATCCCATACTAAACGGTCAGCCCTGAAACCATATCCATACAAGTAGCATTATGTGAACTGAACAGGTTGTATTTATATATTTAGAAGCATATGTATGTGTGTATATGTGTATTTATACAAACACACATGAAACAATGAAAGAAATAGAGGCCAAGAATTTGAGACAAAGTATGGGAGGATACAGGAGAAGAGTTGGAGGGAGAAAAAGAATAGAGGAAATGATGCAATCATATTTTAATTTCAAAAATTAAAAAGTTAAAATACTTCACCCTGTCAGCTGGAGATTTGTGAGAATGGTATGAAGTGAAGATAATCTGGGCACATTGCTGTGCAATGGTGGAAGGGGCTTGGAAGAAGGACATGTGTAGCTCAGTGTAAGTGAAACATGAATTAACAGAATGTCTTGGCATCTATGCTCAAAAGACCAATAGCAGCACCAAGACAGATGTGTGGCTTAACAAAGTATAAATAGCCCACAAGTCCAAGACAGAAGTGTGGTTGAGTGGGATATAAACACAGGTCAAGATAGATGTGTGGTTTGATGGGCTATAAATACCATAAGGTCAAGATAGATGTGTGGTTGAATGGGGTATAAATGCCATGAGGTCAAGACAGATATGTGGTTTGATTGGGGTATAAATACTATAAGGTCAAGACAGATGTGTGGTTGAATGGAGTATAAACAAACCAGAAGGTCAAGACAGTTGTGTGGTTTAGTGTGCTGTAACCAGATAGGAGTCAGGTTACATCCGCAGTGTGATGCTGAGAAGTTGGAAACCAAACTTGAGAGTTGGGGAAGCTGGGTGGTGGCAGAGCAGAGCACCTCTTGCCCCTCCTCCATCAGTTCTCTAGATGTATAAGCCAAAAGAGAGCAGGTCCTGTGTGCAGTACACCCATGAGCTAACAGGGTGTTATCTCTGACATGTGAGCCCTAGGAGAGCCTCCATCAGTGTCGCAAGCAGACAGAGCAGGAGGGACATGCAAGAACGGACTTCTTTCTGGGGTATCAGCTGTGTCTCTCCATCTCCTTCTTTTGTACCATGGAATCAGTGGGCGCCAGTGTTCACTTGTGTCCCGTGATATGACAGGCCAGCTCCAGAACCATGGTCTTGCTACCGCTTGATTGTGCTTCTTGGTGCCACAGTGGAGAGCAGGCTTCCGTAGGTCCTACAAATCCATGAAGTCGCTGAGCAGAACAACCAGGTGGGTATGTACCACACTGGCCACCAGAGGGCTCCACTGGGTGTCAACTCTCAACCTGTGGTAGGACAAACTTGTCACAGCAACACATGTGCCTGAAATGCCTTTATTTCAAAGAATAAAGGGGCAAAGCAAGTGTGAGAATATAGGAAAACAATGATAAAGCAAAATGAAAGGAAGAAGTAAAAGCCACACAGTCCAAAAAATAGTTAACCATGTTGGAATCTGAGGACCACACAGCCGACAGGGCCATACTGATCTAGGTGGCCTGAGCTGCCACCGGGGCCATGGTAATGTCCAGGCCCAAACTGTTGCTGCGGGTTGTGTCTGGGTCAGTGGTCCCACTGCAGCTGAGGTCTGTCATGATGCTCATGGCCTGTTTTAGCCCATGGGCTCATTGGAACAATGCTGTGCTGAGTCAGCCCCACCCTTCACTGACCCTGGGATAGCTGCCCCTGCCCCTCGGTGGATACTACAGCAGAAAAGCTGCACCCGCCTCTCAGGGGGAGAAGCACTCAGGAAAGATGTCCCGACCCCTCACCACAGGCACGTCCCTCGTCCCTCACCTCGGCAGCACACTAGAGCTGACCCTGTGGTTGGGGACACAGGTGAGCCAACCCTGAGGGCATGAGAGCTGACCCTGCCTCTCCTCATCTGCCATGTGGTAGCATGGGTGAGGGGAAAATGCCCTCCTCCCTCCACCCCTTGGTACCAGTGGCGGGTGAGAGAGCTGGCCCCGGGGGACAGAAGAGTGGGAGAACTGGCCCTGCCCCACAGCAGCTGCAACACACAGGAGAGCGGGCCCCTCACTCTGCCCGGGTAACACACAAGAGCTGACCCTGTTTTGGGGGGTGTAGATGAGCCAGCTCTGAGGTCATGAGAGCAGGAGAGCTGAACCCCCACCCCATCCCACCCCACCCCGCCTCCCGTATGTCACCTAGAGCGATCAGCATCTCACCTGGGCAAAACAGCAGAGCTGCCCTTGGTGGGGTGTGTGTGGGTGAGCCACATACGAGAACCTGAGGGCAGGAGACCTGGATCCACACTTTGCTGCAGGCTGCATTGGGTGGGCTGGCCCGTGGCAATGCTGGAGAGGGTATCCAGGTAGCGACGATGAGGGAAAGCCAGCAGGCTAACCAATCTAGCTACCAAGCAGGCCCAGAACCAGGACAAGACATTAGCTCACCCCAACACCCACCAAATCTATGAACTGTTGGAGCATGGGAAGGGGACAAACCTATAGATCCAAAATGGCAGGATTCCTATGGCAACAATAGGATATCAGAGAGGAGCCCCAGTGAGAGCCCATTATCAGTGGTGTCTAAGCCAGAGGCCTTGAGTCAGACCAGTGACTCCAGTAGCTCCTGGCAATGAATGCCTGTAAGTAAAGATGAATGGGCTAAAGAGTAAACTGTGCAACTCAATGGGTCACATTACAGCTTCCACAACGAGATTCTCTCCTTTTTGTTTTGTTGTTGCTGTTGTTGTTTGGTCTTTGGTTTTCTTTTCATCTTGTTTTGTTTTGAAGGGGAGGTTGCAAGGGTAGAGGGAAGTTGCTATGGGATGAGAAGACCAGTGGAATCAGAATGCATGATGTGGAATCCACAAAGAATCAATAAAGTTAAAAGGATTAAGGAATTTTAAAATGATCAAACTCATAAATTTAGTTTATGGGCATCTAACTGTAGAAAAACAAACAAACAAACAAAAACGCCCACATTGGTTAACAAAGAAAGAAAATTGAATTAGAAAAATGAGAAGCTGTCTAATCAGGAACAGAAAAGAAACAAAGATAAACACTGGGAATGCAAGCAGATGTAACCCTGAGAAGCAACCTCTGCCAAAGTAGCCAGATAACCACAAGAGGATGTCGCGCACTGAGGACCCAGCGGCTTAACATCAGCGGTTCTGTGAGCAGTACGTGCCTGCCACTTAAGGCAGTGTCAAGTCTCTTGAAACACACCTGGTCCAACATGAGAGTTCAGTAAGTGCCAGACCAGTGAGTGAGTGAGCAAGTAAGTAAGTGAGCTGAAGGGACGGAGAAAAACAAGAAGAAAATATGGAAGCAATTAAAGGTATTTTAGCAGAATACATGTGTCCATTCTTACTTAAGAAAATACAAATGAATCAGTGACTTTAAAAGAAACAGTACCAAAGATTAAAACACTTTACACCATCTGATAGCAATGGTCAAATAGAATTATAATCACAAATGTCACCTGGGAAATGAAGGATTATGAATAAAAGAAAACACATCCTAAAATACACACTCAGAATTATCTAGTTTCACTCAAAATGAAAAATGTAAAGAAAAACAACTGTATTTCTGAAGGTGTGTATGCTCACTTTGAAATGCAAAGAAAAACTATCTGGAAGATTCTACACCCAGTTATATAACCCTTTGCTTCTGCCAAGTAATGTGGGGAAGGGTGTGAAATAACCAGGAAAGAAGTTGTCCTATATTTTTTAAAAATTAACATAACAAAAGTATATTCATATATAGCTTGCAGTTAAAAATTAATTTGAAAGACGAAATGTTTAAAGGTGTCCCAGAACTAATCTCATAAGAAACGCCAGGCCTGGGCATTTTTACAAGCAGGTAATTTCAAAACTCAGAAAGAGATCATTCTTCTGCTATTTAAATTATTTTAGCACATTGGAATTTGGAAGGCTGCCCAGCTCACCGCACATAACCCTGACAGCCAGAAAATTTTAGAAGCACAAAAGTAAAAGTGCTTAATAATTCTAGATGTGAATAAATATTTTAAAATTCCAAATGAGTATTGGACAACATATTTTGTCTAATCTATCAGAATATCTAAAAATAACAAGAAAATGATCAAAAATGTTTTATTCTAGAAAAATAGCAAGTTTATTAATATAATTTAGCATAATAAACCATGGAAAGAAAACTATATGGTTATCATAGTAACTGCCTAAGAGCCATTTGACCAAATTTAACATTGATTCCTGATTTTTATAGATTGTTCATAAAACAAAGATATAAAAATATTGCTGAATGTTTTCAAATGAAATGAAGATGGGTGTATCTCAAACTATTAGCCTTTCCCATTTGTACACAGCAGGAAGATGCAAACGTCTCTCTTTGCTAAAACTCTCTACAGTGAACACACAGCACATTGTGACCAGATGTCTGGTGCTTCCCGACATAACCCAAATTCACCAGTGGACACCAAAATGATGCCCTACGGTTCAGTTCTGACTCTGGCCAAATTAGTGGGACCCAGGCGGAGAGCTCAGTCTTAACTGACCTCCACAGTTCAGAGTCTGTCAGGGGCAAATACAGACAGCAAAGTGCCAAAACTCCCAGCTGTAAGTTGATGGTTCTCTCTACCACTTCATTAAGTTCAGCTGTTGGACAGAGAGTCCTTGGAATTCAGGGAAGCACACTTATTGGCCTGTTGTACAGGATACTGCCCGAAACACTGATAACCAGAGGAAAGAGGTTCACGGGGCAGGGCATTGAGACAAGAGTTTCCTTCCTTCTGGATACACTGACTCCTTTCAGACTTCCAGGAGCTCAGCAACCTGGAAGTTCTCTGGAATGCTTACAGAGCCTCCTATAATCTCAAGTTCCCTTCCTCTTCCTGGAAAATAGGGTAGAGATGAGTATTTCAGACTGCACGACCTGTCTTCATCTTTCTGGTGAGCAGCCCCCATGTAGGAGCCATTACACAAATAGAATCACCTTATGCAAAGAGAAGAATGTCCCCATAACCAGGAAAATGCCAAGGCATTCAACAGCGCTGAGTCAGACACAAGTCAATAACCAAATAATAGAACAGGGATGTAGCATGAGAGCAGGCTTGTTGGGGTTTAAGTCCCACCCGGTCCCCCAGCCATTTAGTTCCAGAGAAAATCACACAGAGATTCTCTATAAGTTACAAACTGATTGGCCCATTAGCTCAGGCTTCTTATTAGCTCTTGTAACTTAAATTAACCCATTTTTCTTATCTATGTTAGCCACATGGCTCAGTACCTTTTCTCAGTGGGGCAGGGTCACATCCTGACTCTTTGGTGGTCTGCGCAGGAGTGCCAAGGGAGCTTCCTGCTTCCCAGAATTCTCCTGTTCTCACCTCTACTTCCTGTCTGGTTTTCCTGCCTCTACTCCCTGCCTGGCCAATCAGCGTTTATTTAAAACATGATTGACAGAATACAGACAATTCTCCCACACCACAGGGATGCTACTAGCCCCTCTGTGGCTCCTGATATTATTGCCAGGGTTTTAGGAGCTCTGAGCAAGGAAGTGACCAAAACGTACAGTCCTATTAAATCACTGTGTATTTGAGTCTGAGGCTGCAGAGCCCTTGACCAGCATAGACAAGACCTCAGGTGTGATAGCCAGTAGCACAGGAAAAATAAAAGACAATAAAACATAAACAAAGCAAAGGTGCTTGTTATTGCTACCATTTCTGAGGCCAATATAAACTTTTTAACTAAAAAGACTGTCTGCTGTAAATTTTAGAGACAATATGACATTTTAGCTTAAGGATGAAATAAAATGTATTAGAAGCCATGTTTGGATGTTGACAGTTTTACTAGACTCTATGCCTAACAATCTTACCATGCCCAATAACAACCAGGGACAATATAAGACCACAGAAGAGTTGATTTCCAACATCTTCATCCTTAGCAAGGGTCAGAGAAACAAACCCAGCCTGAAGCATGCAGACGGGCCTGGAGAAGACCTTGTGGGCTGACAGACACCAAGGCAACTATAAGAGTGGGGTTCTATCCTGTTCCCAGAGGAGACATTTTAACACCTGCCACTCACCACAGCAGGCTCATGCTACTGGAGACATGGCTCAGAGGTTAAGAGCACTGGCTGCTCCTCCAGCAACCACATAGTAGGTCACACCATCCTTAATGAGTTCTGGTGCCCTCTTCTGGTGTGCAGGCATATACAAGTAGAATATTGTATACATAATAAATAAGTGTTTTTTAAAAAACAAATCACAAATAGTTTCACCTGACAAAATTTTTCTCAAAAATAATTTTGAAACAGAAATCATAAAAGAATGTTAGAGAAAACAAAAACATTTACCCATGAAATGTCAAAAAATGTATCATATACATATGCTCATTAGAATTAGAACAGTAAAGATGAAAGAATGTTAGAGAAAAATAAAAAAATTACCCATGAAATGTCAAAAAAAATGTATCCTCTCCATATGTTGGCTAGAATAATGTGCTGCACACACTATGTGGGGGAAGGGCAGAGTGTTGGCATGGAGAAGAATTAACAAACAAATCCAAGAACTTGAAACTACTTAAAACAGAACAGTGGAATTACAAAAAAGAAGAGCAAGATGAATTATTCAACAAATGGTGTTTGGAAAATGGAAAGCCACAGGTGATGTGGGTTTCCCCTCTGTACGCTGCAAATACCGTTGGTGAATAAAGAAACTGCCTTGGCCTGTTGATAGGGCAGAACTTAGATAGGCAGGGAAAACTAAACTGGATGCTGGGAGAAAGGAGGCAGAGTCAGGGAAAAGCCATGGAGCTGCCGCCGGAGACAGACGTGCTGAAACTTCGCTGGTAGGCCACGACCTCATGGTGATGCACAGATTCATGGAGATGGGTTCAATTAAGATGTAAGAGTCAGCCGATAAGAAGCTAGAGCTAATGGGCCAAGCAGTGACTGCACAGCCGGGAATCAACAAGCGGCTCCTTACAACACACAGGGAAACAGCATCTAGCTCCTTCACTTACAGCTAATATCAAGCACAGGACGTGGTGTTCCAGGCCTGCAGTCCCAGTGCTCAGGGGGTAAAGTGAGAGGGCTGTGAGTTCAAGACCAGCCTGAATGACATAGCAAGACTCTGTCTCAAATAAAATAATGAAGAAGTCATAGCATGAGCGCTAAGGACAGTGAGAGCTACCTATGAGTCCGCAGGTGTAGGGAAGGCTGGAAAAGTGGGGTGTTAGTGGGAAAAGAACCCTCTCCATTGGACAGTTTAAAAACATAGAACCCTGTAGCTTCCAACACCACAAAAGATGCAAAAAGTGACTGACAGATCATGCGGCAAAGGTTTAATGTCCCCCGTATGTAGAAGGGTAACAAATACACTTTAAAAAGTTATGGGGAAAGAGAAATAACAAAGTCAGCTCATGAGAGAGGAATTTTGAATAGCTCATAAACACAGGAAAATGTCTCAAGAGTAATCAAAGAAATGCAAACTATAAAAACAGTATAAAATAAGTTACAAGGCAGATTGGCTTCACACTTTTAATAAAGTAGATTGGTTTTGTTTTTAATATACTAATAAAACTAATAATATAAGCAAAACAATACCCATAGAAAGATTAAAATCCAAAACTTATGATGCATCTGATCCAACTGGGTGATTTCTGATGTATACCCAGGAGAACTTGAAAACCTTACACAGTTGTGTTCTCCACATACAAAATCAGAAGGAGTGGTTGTTGCCAGAGCTTCTTTCCCGAGGAGTTGCAGAAAAATCTGCCTCTGCTCATAAGGTTCCAACAACAAACCAGCATAGGACACAGCAGTGTTCAATAGCTATAGTGTTCAACAGCCGCAGTGTTCAGCCCAGGACCTGATGAGTTTATTGGACTCACCTGTAGAACGTGGATGAGGATGATCCCAAGACACAGGCAGTGGAAAGTCTCCACCTAGTATAGATGATGGCTTCCCCACAGCCTTAAAGATGGAGCCATCCTTCTTAGCTGAAATCCCCTAGTCTATATATTCTAGACCCACAAAGCCACCATGCAGTTAGGGCAGAATTGCATGCACTTGGCTAGGATGAGAATCGGAATGTCAGGTGAAGGTCCCATGACTCTCCCGACCTCCTCCTTCTGTAAGGGAGTGTCAACAGCCAGCAAGTCCCATCATGATGGACTATCGGAAGCAGGCACAGCTGATCTGAAGACAGCAGATATTTGGCTCAGAGGATAACCTTCTACAGCAAGGATGAAAAGACTGAACAAATTCTGGTAAAAAAAAAATGAAAGAATTTTACTAAAATTCTTTTAAATATGTAGAGAAAAGATATAAATAAAGAAATAAAAAGTTAAAAAGATGAGTCAACTTTTGGAAGGTTTTTTGACATAGGCATTCTCTGTGTACCCCTGGCTGTTCTGGAACTCCCTCTGTAGAACAGACTGACCTCAAACTCAAGAGATCTGCCTGCCTCTGCCTCCAAGTGCTGGAATTAAAGGCATGCACCCACTGCTGGCAAGAAGTTTAGCTTTTGTGTGTTTTGACTTTTTGGTTTTTGTTTTTACCACGGAAAGAAGCAAACCTTGCAATAACCCATGATTATCACACAAATTTCAATTTGCTACAGATTTGCTACTTTGTGGTTCTAATGACTAAACCCACACAAAGTATTTTAAAGGAGCAACTTAAAGAAACTTATAAATCAACTAGCAATGGGCAAAATCCAGGTCAGAGTTAATGTTATTTAATATAATACAACTGAAAGAAGTAAGAACAGGAGTTGGTGGCATGTGTGAGCGCATCTGTACCCAGGTGTGTTATAAAAAATGACAGGAAGTCTTTCCACCCTACATTACTGGAGAAGAAAAGTTGGACCAGAGATAATACATGGAACTTACTAGAAACACTCTGGGATGAGGGTGGTCCAGATGGAGTGAGACAAGAAAGTCAAATACAAAATTCACCCAAATCATTGGATGAAGTCTAAGCTACACATGGAGTAGGCGGGGGATAGCACAGGGAACTAGGAAGAGAGAAGCCAGGGCCCAGGAGGGTCTCATCTGAGAATGCAGAGTTGTGCAGGTCAAGATGTGTGTTTGATGCCTTGCTCACTGCTTGCATCCTAAATGTGATCTCCAGCAGCTGAAAGATAACACCTCATGGGCTTAACATTCAGCTGACAAAGCCTGGCACTGGAAGAGCTACAGGAAACAAGCGGTATCCAAGGAGCCAACCAACTCATAGAAGCAGATCTCTGAGTCTGAACAAACACTCAACCTAAACCTTTAATGGAAAATTAAATCATTCAACCACAGGTTAAATATCAAATATACAAAATGTAGCACAAATTCTAATTGGTCTTAATAATTAAAAAAAAAAAACAGAGTTAGATATAGGGGTTAACGCTGAAAGATCAGAGAAGCAGAGCAGCCAGCCACTAGTTCTTACCTCGACTGTATCCTCAGACCAAATGAGTGATCCTGCCCCTACGAATCCTCAGACTGAATGCGCTGAGCCCCTGTCTCCTCCTGCATTATATTCCTCTCTCCACCCAGCCATAACCTTTCCTGTCTCCACCTTCCTAGTGCTGGGATTAAAGGAGTTTGTCTGGGACTGAAGAGGTGAGACATCACCTTCTGGCTCTGTTTCTCTTTTAGACTGGATAAATCTTGCATAGCCCAGAGTGGCCTTGAACCCACAGAGATCCCTCAGCCTCTGCCTCCGGAGTGCTGGGATTAAAGGTGTGTGCCACCACTGCCTGGCTCTGTTTCTCTTTAAGACTGGATCAATCTAGTGTAGCTCAGGGTGGCCTTGGACTCACAGAGCTCCATCTGCCTCTGCCTTCTGAGTGCTGGGATTAAAGATGTGCATCACCACTGCCTGGCCTCTATGGCTAACTAGTGGCTCACTCCACACTTCTGATCCTCAGGCAAGCTTTATTTGTTAGAGCACAAACAAAATATCACTACGCAAAGTGCTGAAATAGGCTGTTGTTTTAATAATTACAGAGAAATATAAATAACGGTAAGATCAATTTATAAAAGTGGCCACAGAATAACACTATCGACAAAAGCAGATCCGAACGTTCAGCAGCTTGGTCAGTAAAAACCAGAGAGAAGATTGAAGGCAAGGAAGTTAACTGCCAGTAAGAAAACAGGCATAAAGAGCACAGAAGATTCCAGTCACCACACACCAGGTAAGTTGCAAGCCCATCTTGCTAGACACACAGATAAACAGCGAAGCACGACCTGAGCACAGCCAAAGGTGGTCCGTGGAACCCTGCCAGAACTGAGCTACAGGGAATTGATAGCTAAGGATTTTAGCACTCACAAGAACCTAAAGTAAAAGGACAACAGGACAGGAAACCTCCACTGAGGAGCTAAAACGAATTAAAATGGAAAATGCTCAGGCTGGAGAGATAACGGAGCAGCAGTTAAGAGCAATTGCTACTCCTCCAGAGGATCTGAATTCAGTTACCAACACCAATGTAAGAGGGCTCACAATAGCCTGGAAGTCCAGCTTCAAGTGGTCTGATGCCTTCTTCTGGCCTCTATGGGCACCTGTACATGCATGGTAGACAGACAGACAGACAGACAGACAGACACACACACACACACACAATTAAAAATTGTAAATG
The DNA here is from genome assembly GCA_004026605.1 of Ondatra zibethicus. Taxonomy (NCBI): domain Eukaryota; kingdom Metazoa; phylum Chordata; class Mammalia; order Rodentia; family Cricetidae; genus Ondatra; species Ondatra zibethicus. The sequence goes on from PVIU01004566.1 coordinate 88,914, forward strand.
GAAATTTTAGAGCTGGGTACAGTCATTGAATTGTTTGTTTGAGACAGGGTCTTCCTGTATATCTCTAGCTGGCCTGGAATTCTCTATATAGACAAAGAGGGCCTGGGACTCACACAGATCTGCCTGCCTCTGTTTCTCTAATGCTGGGATTAAAGGCATTTGAATTACTCTTCAAGTTATTGACATTTTAATAAGTCTCTCTAAGGGTTGAATGTCAGTTGGGCGATAACACTGAAGGACTAGTTAATTTGAATAAAAAGAAAGTTGTGGATATGGAGAATAAGGAGAAAAATAATGAGGTGCACATATTCAGTCCAAATGGTTCCCCACCACACACACACACACACACACACACACACACACACACACACACACAATGTTGGAGGCTCACTTGAAAAGGAATAAAGTCAGGTAAAAAATGTCTTATGCAAAAATTTACAGCCAGGCATGGTAGTCCATACCTTTAATCTTAGCACTCTGGAGGCAGAGGCAGTCATATCTCTGAGTTTGGGGGCCAGTTCGGTCTACAGAGAGAGTTTCAGAACATTTAGGGATACACAGAGAAACACTGTCTTAAAAACACCAAGAAAGAAAGAAAGAAAGAAAGAAATTCACAAGTTTTGGTGGAAGGTAAGGAAGGACCCTCAGACCACCAAATGGCTGCAGACTCCAGACAAGGCTCATCACTGCTGGCCACCGATAGTTTGAGTGCAGAAGCTTAACAGATAAAGTGTTTAAAGTCAGAGAAAACTGACTTGTTACACACAAGGGAACAATGCTACAGTAGACAGCTGCCCTGGGAGCTTGAGGTCATAAGATTTGGAAATGTTATTTTCTTGTCACATGCTAATAAAATATAATTCTACCAAAAGTCTGCATTTACCTTTACAAATGGAAAATGATAAAAGAAAGCTGAGGGAATGATTGCTAATGGAACTCGCCAGGCTGAAGTCAAAGGATGCTTGGTAGAAACTCAGATGTTCTGGAAGAATTGTAGAGCAACAGAAACCATTACTAGGCAGTCAAATAAGAATGGCTGGATTGTTTCCATTCTTCTCTTCCTTGTTACTTTCTCTAAAAAATATGTGTCCATTAAACTAAAACACATAGCATTTATTCTATTCTATTTAATAGTTTTATTATTATTTTATGTGTATTAGTGTTTTGCCTGAATGTATGTCTGTGCACCACATGCATGCAGGGCCTACAGAAGCCAGAAGAGAATGGTGAATCTCTTGAAAGTAGAGTTAGAGACAGCTATGCGCTGCCATGTGGGAACTGTACTCAAGTCCTCTGGAAGAGGAGCCACTGTTCTTAAGCACAGAGCCATTTCCAGCTCCAAGGAAAAGATTTTAATAGACATACAGGATATATTATATATATACATATATATGTATATATATGATAAAAATTGAAATGAAGTTGGAGAAAAGTGACATGGTGACAGATTAAAATCTAATAGGTCAATGACAGCATTAAATGTAAATGAGTTAAATACCTCTATCCAAAAGCAGGTTTCACCAGTCTGGGGAAGTGTGGAAACCAAGAACAAACTAATTGATAGCTACATTATATTGATAAACTTGTCCCTTAATTGTAAAAACACAGAGAGATTTAAAATAAAATCACAGAAGAAGATGCAACAGGTATATAGCAACATAATTAGGTTAGGTTACTGATAATAGAAATGAAATAAACTTGAAGACATGGAGACAAATGGCAGAGCTATTGAACAGTGGTAACAGAGCCAGCTGCAAGGAAGGTACAGTTAGAATAACAATGCCTCAAATTACATTTAGCAAATACCCAGGATGATGAGGAGGGGTGAATTCACAATCAAACTAGGGGATTCAATACCCTTCGCTCAACAGTTGGTAGAACAACAAGAGTGAATGGCACGTAGAAGGCTTGCAGTATTGACATTGTGCCATTGTAAGCCTATAGACATCCCTAGGGCATACAGTTGATAACTACACAACTTATTTCTTTTCTGAGCATTTAAAGGTGGAATAGCTAGGTAGTGGTGACTCAAACCTTTGACCCCAGCACCTTTGGAGGCAGAGGTAGGTGGATCTCTGTGAGTTCAAGGTTAATCTGGTCTATAGAGCTAGTTCCAGGATAAACAAGGCTACACAGAGAAACTCTGTCTTAAGAAACCAAAAGGGAAAAAAGAGTTGGAGTAGTCACCAAATCAGATAATATTCTGGCCTATAAACAAAGACATCATCAACTTCAGAAGATTGGAATATTACAGAAAATTCTATCTACTTCAATAAGACATCATTAAAAGTTCAAATATCTGCACATTACACAACTCAGGGCTAAATAACCCATGAATAAATGATAAATCCACAAATAAATAATTCATTTGTAAATTACTACAAGCTAACTAAAAAAAAAAGTCCTTAGAGCTAAATGAAAATAAAAAGACATTTTAAATGTGAGATGGCAGTCGAAAAAGGCATAGAACAAAACCAAGAGCCTTAAACACCAGTGCTAGAAAATAAAAATGTTTAAAATTTAATGATATAACTTTTAAGCCAGGGTAGGAAAGAAAAACAATTACTAAATTCAAATATATGCAGAAAAAGATGAGTGAAAATCAATGGAATAAAAACAGAGGAAAATGGAAAATTAATTCTTTGCAGAGACAGATCAAACTGAAAACCTGCGCGAGAGAAAAAGACACAGTGAAAAGTGTGAGGGACAAAGGACAGCGGGAAAGCTTCTGTGGGAGTTAAAATAACAACAAGGGCAAAACTGAGATATTGCTGCATCGATACTTTTGATGCCTGGGTTTAAAGAAGCAAATGGGCAAAGGTGGCGCGAAGATGAGGAGTCAGAGACAGAGCCAAACTGTGAGAGGCCTGTAGAACTGGCAGCAGCCTGTAGAAACCTGCCCACCTGCCTCTGATGCAGAAAGCAGGGTGTGGAGGAAGTTGCCATCAGCTGCAGGGAACTCTCCCTGGGGTCGCCACACTCATCCTGAAGCTACAGTAATGGGGACAGTGTGAGGTCCGCAGGACAAAGGCCCAGGGATCAATAGGAGAAATTACAGATTCCAGCGCTGGAGCCATGTGTGCACCTGTGAGTGATTTATGGCAACAGCACCAAGGCAACTGATGGAGAGAGGAGCACATGGTGGGGGAGGAGGTACGGGAACAATAGGCTGTAAATATGAAAAGAAATCAGCTTGAAATGCCTCATGGACTGAAAGACCAAGATCACAAAGCTTCCAGAGGGGAACAGGGAAATGCGCTTGCCATCTTGTGGTGATCAGTGACACAAGGACAGGAGGCAGAGTGCTTGTCACACCTCCGTCATAGCGATTTAAATCTGAGGGGCATAGTTTGATTCCTACGAGTAGCAGAGCCTGAACCAATGCAGACTGCATGGCCCCAGTGTGGATTCCTTACCTCCCTGGTATGCGCTGCTTCACCTCAAACCATTGAACAAAGAGTGCAGGGAACATCCAACGAGGTCCTTTCAACCCTAAAATAACTAATGGCTGGAAGGAGCACATAGTGACAACAATGGTATAAAGAAGAAGTGCCTTTCTGTGTGATTTGAGAACATAGTATAAACATGCCAGTATGAAGAGTGTCATATGTCCTCCACTGAGCCCTTGCTCTTATGGGACAAGGACATCACCATCAGGCCTTAAGTACAGTTCCCAGGAGCCCACAGCCTACCCAGGCTGACAGGTGATGGGTGGAAATTGTTGCCTGATGTTGGCAACCAGCACTGACCATACCATAGGACAAGTCACACTCAGCTTTGGGTAGGGCTCCTGTGTGGAACTTGCATGTGACCATGATTTTGATGTTACGCACAAGAAAAAATCAGAATAAAATTCTCTAAAACCGTGTGCATGGATAGAGGAAAAGCAACAAAAATTAACATTTTATACCTGAATGACAGTCTAATTGTTAATTATTCTGATTTTCCTTATCGTGGTGGCTTAAATGAGGATGACTCCACAGGTTCAAACATTTGAGTATCTTATCCACAGATGGTATAGCTGTTTGGGAAGGATTAGGAGGTGTGGCCTCATTGGAAGAGGTGTGTCCCTGGGATGGGCTTTGAGGTTTCAAAAGCTGATGTCATTCCTCATGCCTGGGAATCAGGATCTATACTCTCAGATACTGCTCAGCTCCATGCCTGCCTGCCTGCTACCATGTTCCCCACAATCATGAACTCTAACCCTCTGGAACCATAGGCCCCACACACTTTTATCTGATAAGTTGCCCTGGTCTTGTGTCTCTTGATAGCAAAAGTCATGAAGATTCTTCATTTTTAACACCTTTTCAGTAAGACTTTCTTGCTCTTTTTGGGCAAATCTACTTTCCCGCTGTCAATGCCGGTGGACATTTTAAGCCACCTTGCTCTGAACTGTTAAGTAACATCAGGGCCATCAGGAGTCTAGCCTCAAGAAACTGGGCTTTTCATAGGAGCCAGAACAGCCCAGGTGGTCCAAGAACCTTGTCTGCCAGTCCTAGAAGTATGTGGACCATCTTTTCTTCAACACTGACCAGGGCACAGGAGAGGCAGATCCAAGGAGGAGTAAGCTTCAGGAAAAGGAGAGAGAGCCATAGTACAACTGGAGGGGTGGATGGGAGCCTAGGGAATAGGCAGGGCAGGGTGGCACCTTTCCCCCCCCACACACACACAGAGAGCCAGCTAGCCAATGGCAGAAATCACATGCCAACTGGGTCTTCACCTCTGGAGAACCATGTCTTGTCTGCTTTTCTAGAAAGCATCCTAAGTCTAAATCCTGGCAAGTGTTCAGTGTTTTTAGCTGCAACTAGTATCTTCTTTGCTACATTGAGTTGTAATGGATTCTGTTGAGGTGAATGTAGGGAGAAGGGGAACATGGTCTTACATCTTCCCTGGGATTTCAAAATTAGGGGTTATGAAGATTCAAAGAGCAATAGAGTTTTGTGGGATTTTGTTTGTTTGTTTGTTCGCTTTGTTTTTGTGTGCCCTCTAGATTAACACGGGCAGACAGCTGCAGTTACCTGGTTTACATCAGCTCACGTGCCTTCAGGGTGAGTCCTTCCCATATTATGTGTGAGAAGGTTCTGCAAGGCTATCACACGCTGGTGAATGGCAGCCAGGGCTGAAATCCTGCTTCACCAGTAGGCATGCATGTAAAAGCTAGGGCCAAAAGGAAATACTCCTTTAATTGGGTATCCCAAATCTCTCCACAGCCTTCAAAAAGCAAAGGGAAAAAAAAAAAACCAAGGCCGGGGAAGGTGACAGGATCACAGTCAACAAGCTGCCTGGAGCTCTCCCAGAAGCCCCAGTCTATGCAGGCTGACACGTAGGTGATGATTGGAAATTGGTCCCCCATGCTGGTGGCCAGGACTGAGTGTCAAAATGAAAGGGACTCAGACAGCAAGAAGGCACAGCATCGCTCAGATCTCTGGCGGCAGCAGTGACACTGAGGACATATGGAAATGACAGAAGTGGAGAGAACATCCAAGGTGCTGATGACCCACAGGAGCAAGGGGATCAGTGTGTCACCTAGCTGCCACCCTCATCCAGCAGAGCCTCCTTCCTGGATGCCTGAGGCTAAGCAGCCCCTCACTTGCCCTTGCAACCCCTGTGCTGGCCCCAGCCAGGCTGAGCAAAAAGGGATGAGGGAAGAAACATGCAAGGACGGGGAGGCACGAATGTTCTGTCCGGAAAGCCAGATAAGCCAACCAGCACTGGAGTCTTTCCTTCTGAAACCCTGACTGGTCCAGTGTCCTGGCTTCAAAACACAGTTTGGCACAACGGAGGCTTCCAGCGGGGACTCCCCACTGTCAGGGGTTCACAAGCAGAAATGGACAAAAAGAGGCTTGTCTATTTGGTGAGGAATCTCAGACAACAGCACCAACAGCACCGGTTTAGAACAGGACTATTCCAACAGAGAACATCGACCTCTGGATGGTAGATTTTTATCTTTCTTTGTGGGATCTAGAGACAGAGGGATGGAGGAATCCTGAATCCTTTTAAACCTTCTAACCTTGTTCTTCAAACTCCAGTTTCCTGTTCACATCCTGGTCCAGCTAATAAAGAAATGGTGACGGGAGGAATTGGGGGGCATAATGTGAAAAATCAAACTAAGAAGGGGAGGCTGGCGTGGAAGACCCAACAGGAGGCACACTACATGCTGGCCTGTGCCCTTGACTTCCAGAGGGGAACTGGGCTGGTTTTCTCGGAGGAGACGAGGAGACCCCACAGGAAGAGATCGAGACTCTGTCAGGAGAGTGCATGCATGATAGTAAAGAAAAACAGAGCTTAGGGTGAACCATGGCTGAGAAGCAGAGGCCTGAGTGAGGGTCCTGTTTGCTCCCAGAATGCAAAGAGGGTGAGCTGGGTTCCCATGCCTTTCATTAGCAGGCTGGTTTCCTATCAGAGGTTATCCGTCATGGGCCCCGCCCTGTGGGGGCTGATGTATCACATGCTGACCGGAGACCTCAGATCTGAGTCTCCTGTGATGCTTTCCTACTGAGGACAATGGAGGACCATGTAGGGCTACGCACCGCTTGTCCTGCTGGACCTGACCTGTGTTTTAGGACCTGCACACAGGGATGTGGAAACAGCATCCTGATTGGTGAGAAGTTATCCATTCTCACCCCATTTGACCATTTTCCCACATTCCTGCCCAGCGCTTTTAGCACACAAATTGTTAGTTGAGTAGCTGTGTCTTACGTCTTTTCTCGCTGGCGAGGGTCCTGTGGGATACACATGGGGCTACGGAGGCATCTCCGCTGGCATTGTTTGCTTCCTATATGAGAAGCTTGTCAGGGGGCCAGTGAGAAAGGGGCACATGGTCACCTATGCTGCCTCCGTGGGCTGTGCGTCAAAGTGTTTGCCCCACACAAGGAGCTCAGCCACATGCAAAGAGAATAGGAGGATATACAACCCCTGTTAACCCTCAAACCCCTCCACACTTTAGAAAAGCAGCCACAGATGACAGTGTCTTCATGGTCCAGTTTTTCAGGGCCAAAGCTTTGCAGGATTCTCCGGTTTTTGTCCACCATGGAGGTAGTGGATAGTTACCCTGCTCTAGCCTCGTATTCGTGGGAATTTAAACCCTCGGGGGTTTAAATTTTTTTCTAAATTTTCTATTTTGACTGTGGCCTCATGGAGGAAAGTTTGCCCCCATGTTCTTTGATCCAGGGAGGCAGGCTTTTAAGCTTCTATCATATTACAAAGGGGTAATTGGGGATTTCCACCACTGAAGGGGTTTTCAGATTTTGGACAGGACTGTTTCTCATTCTCTCTCTCTCTCTCTCTCTCTCTCTCTCTCTCTCTCTCTCTCTCTCTCACACACACACACACACACACACACACACACACACACACACACACACACACACACACACACACACACACACAGAGTCATCTATACCTCCTCTCCAGAACTGTTCTGCATACCTGCACCCTACTGGGGTAGTGCATCCAGTTCATTTCCTGACACATCTCCAGCAGTTAGAGTTTTCTGTCATCACCAACCTGCCCACTTCGCAGACTGTGTCCATCACTGGTTTTCACAAGCCTCATAGTCTGGCACTAGACTGAGTCATGGAACAGCCTGTCAGTAGCATGAGCCTGGATCCCAGCGTTAGAGAGTTCTCAGTTCTCAGGAGGGAGATATTACTCCATTCACCTCCATTATTACCTAATCACAGCTGTGGCACACACAAAAACAAATGCTCACCCCACAGCCTCCTTTACAATGGCCACACCTCCAACCAATCCCAATAAGGCTACACTTTGCTTAGATGATTACACTGAGTTTACGCAGCAGTTTGTAGCCCAAGTCTCCTCAGGTGGACCTATAAGACCTGCTAGTTTAATAGCATCTCAACAGCATCAGTTCAGAAGCAGACTAACCCCTGTGTGATCTCAGAGGTGAGGAGGGCAAAGGGTGAGTGCCACAGCACAGCATAGCACTGGGGTGAGGTCCCCTTTTGTAAGTGTGCCACAGCACAGGGTGGAGTCTCCCATGTAAGCGGGTCACTGCACAGCACTGTGGTGGAGTCTTCTTGTAAGTGTGCCACAGTACGGCCCTGGAGTGAAGTCTTTCATGAAAGTGTGCCACAGCACAGCACTGGGGTGGAGTCTTCTGTGTAAGTGTGTCACAGCACAGCACTGGGGTGGGGGTCTCCTGTGTAAGTGTGTAACTGCATAGCACTGGGGTGGAGTCTCCTGTGTAAGTGTGTCACAGCACAGCATTGGAGTGAAGTCGCCAGTGTAAGTGTGTCACAGCACAGTGCTGGAGTAGAGTCTGCTGTGTAAGTGTGCCATAGCACAGCACAGAGCTGGGGTAGAGTCTCCTCAAGTCATGTCCAGCTCAGTAATTCCCACAAACATCACTGGACAAGGCCATCTCCCTTCAGTACTCACATCAGTGGAGGCTCAAGCCAAGGGTGGTAGCCCACAGCCACGACCCCAATGCTCAGGAGGACAAGGCCATTTTTGGGCTACCGTACTAATCAAGTTATGTGTTGCTATGACCTCAGTCATGGAAAGAAACAGTGAGGGTAGGAAGATTTATTCTTTGCCCATAGTGGGGATGACAGGATACATTGATGTGATTTCATGGTATCAGGAATGTGTCATAAATGTGTTTCACATCATGTCTGACCAGAAGACAGAGAGTACGGTGGGAAGCGGACAGGAATAACATACCTACTTCCTCCAGGTAGGCCCCACTTCTTAATGTTTCTAGAACCTCCCAAAATAGTGTAACCAGATGGGCACCAAGCATTCAAAACACCAGCTAGGGGTAGGGTTACAGATCAAAACCATAGTATCTGCCCCTGGTTCCCAAAATGTTCATGTACCAATGCAAAATGCAGTTGTAAAATCTCTGAGACCAGTCCAACACTGTTCAAAATTTCAAGTACAAATTTCCTCTGAAACTCAAGGCAACGTAACTCTGAGCCTCTGTGAAATCAAAAATCACTTTCGATCTACAACACTACACAGTGAATATTCCTGTTCTGAAAAGGAGGAATGGGACACAGAATGGAGGAGCAGGACCAAAGGAAGACCACAACCCAGATGTTCAAACAAATAATGCAGTTCCCTGTTCTGTATCCTTTGGAGATGTAAAACATTACCAAAGTGATATGATGAGACATCTAGAGCTGACACACACATCCACACACGCATATACCCACACATTACACATACATGTACACCACACACATGTATACATATGCACACCACACACAAATACAAATGCATACACATACCACATACACATGCAAAAAAAAAAAGCCACTTAAGGAAGAAAGGTCTATGGAAGAAAGGGTAGAATCTGTCTGACTGGGAGGAAGTTCATGGGACTGGGAACACATGGCTGAGGCTCCTCACATCTCTGTGTAGCAGAAAGCAGGGAAAGGGCAGAAGGGCAAGGCTGTGAACCTTAGGGGTCCCCCTCTAGCAACCCACTTCCAGCAAGAAACTCCACATACCACGTGTTTTGTAACCTCCCGAAGCAGACCCACCAGTTGAGGAGTGTGTGTTTGAACACACAAGCCTGCAGGGGCTCTTTTGTATCGAAGCCACACTCTACGTTTTGTGTTTGGAGGGGATGTCTATGTCTCTGATGCTCTAAAAAGTTCAATATGAAACACAAATATTGCAACAAATGTGAAAAGACCTTTCAGGTCCCTATTGATTCCCGTCTATGTCTTCTCAGGCAAGAGCTAATGTGAATTTTGAAGGTATCCTTGGTGCTTATGCATGAATATCTTCATGTTGTACAGCTTTGAACCTCTGAGCAATATGGGCCTGGTGCATTTTTTTTTTAAATAAACACAGGTAGTCCACCACACTTCCATTTCCAGCTCCCTGCTATGTTGGTATGGACTGTCAAGGTGATGCCTTCCCAGCTGCTTCGGTCCTTATTCAGCCATCTTGATTACAGACCTACCAAAGGAGGTATTTCTGCTGTCTATGGACATTTCAATTCCTACACCCTTGGTCCCCTTTCCCCAATAAGACTCAATGCACAGTATTGTGCAGGAAGTCACAGAATGCTTGCCTCTCCCGACCAGATGCGCTGCTCCTCTCTCCTGGTGGTATGTATGCCAGGAGCAGGGCTGCTCTGATTTTTGCATCATCCTTATTAAGGTCTAAAGAATTTCAGTCTTTTAAATGTCATTAAACTTGGGCCTCTAGAATTGGTATTAATGATGTATATCGGAGTTTATGGGTGGAAGAGAGAAAACTCAAGTATTCATCCCACATTTCATCAGAATTCATCCCTTTTGGTTCCTAATATGCATTAGCACTAAAACTTTCCTCTAAGAAATAACTGCACTGAGTCCCGCAGGGTTTGTATCAAATGTTTACATTAATGTTTATCTGAGTAACAAATACTGAGTACTGAGTGTGCATAAGGCATCATTCTGGAATCTGGGGGAAAAAGAGAATTATAAATATTTTATAAGTATCATGAATTATGGTTCAATTTACAATCATATGAGATTTTTTCTTATATTCTTTTATTATTATATTCTAAATATATCACCTAACAGCATAGATTATACCATATATAATATCAATCCTTTGGAATGTACATAGAACTCTTGTTTCTTAATTCTTGAGCAATTATTCTAAGAGTGTTTGGAGTGAAGGGCAGGGATGCATGTTTTCTATGTGGAACACATAAACATCTCTGTATCATCAAGTGTTTCATTGAATTGCAAGTACTTTTCTATTGGTCAGATTGAAAAAGAAGCAAGTTGACTGTGTGCACTGTTGGCACGATCAAACCAAACCTCTCAGCTATTTCATCATTGGCTCTCTGTATTTCAAACCCATTGTTCAGTGAACATGAGTCTATGATTATTATGTCTCTATGTTGATCTCTCCTTTTGTTATCAATTCTCAAAGTGAATTAAAAATACAATGAGACTCAAATCAAAAGTACTATCCAGAGAGTTAAAAAGAACTTGTAGAAGAAATTCCAGGTTTGGTTAGAAGATAATTCCACAGATTTATTTATTTACCCTGGGTCTGGGATGCTAGTTAATTATAGTGATTGGCTTCTTTCCCTCAGAGTGCTAATTAGCAAGACAGGAATCACCTAAATGGATCCACCTTTAAGTTTAATATCAGAGGTGTGGTGGTTTGAATGAGAATGACCCCCACAGGCTTATACATTTGGATGTTTGTATCTCAGTTGGTAGAACTGCTTAGGAAGGATTCGGAAGTGTGGTCTTGTTAGAGGAGGCGTGTCTCTGGGAGTGGACATTGAGGTTTCAAAAGCCCACACCAGGCCCACTCTCTCACTCTGTCCCTGCCATTTGTGGAGCAGATAGAAGCTCTCAGCTAATGCTCCAGCGTCAAGCCTGTCTGCTGCCGTGCTTCCTGCCTTGATGATCATGGAATCATGCTCTGAAACTGTAATCAAGCCCCCAATGAAATGTTTTCTTTTATAAACCACCTTGATAATGCTGTCTCTTCACAGCAATGGAAAGTAACTAAGATGAAAGAAGAGAGTGGATATGAGAGTGAGAAGAGGGACTCAGAGGTTCCCAGAGGTCCGGGGAGGATCTCTCTGTCCTCACCTGTAAGGGAACTCAGTGGCTCTCAGAGGTCCAGGGAGGATCTCTCTGCCCTCACTTGGAGAGGAACTCAGTGGGTCCTGGAGGTACAGGGAGGATCTCTCTGTCCAAACCTGGAGAGGAACTCAGTGGCTCCAGGAGGTCCAGGGAGGGTCCCTCTGTCCTCACTTGGAGAGGAACTCAGTGGCTCCTGGAGGTACAGGGAGGATCTCTCTGTCTAAACCTGGAGAGGAACTCAGTGGCTCCCGGAGGTCCAGGGAGGGTCTCTCTGTCCTCACTTGGAGAACAACTCAGTGGCTTCCGGGGGTCCGGAGACGATCTCTCCATTCTCACCTGTATTCTTCTCATCTACAAAAGCCTGGTGTGGGCTTTTGAAACTTCAATGCCCACTCTCAGAGACAAACCTCCTCTAACAAGACCACACCTCCTAATCCTTCCTCTATCCCAGTAATAAAACACATATCATATCTCTGAAGAATATCTTTAATGCTATCAAAAATTACCAAGTGGAGACCCAAGGTAAATAATGAAAATTTGATAATAACTCAATGGATAAAGTTCTATGGCTTTAGAAAGAGAACTGGAATAACAACTAGTTAAAAACAAAAAATGACAATTCTCTCCTACTGGAGTCATCCAGTCAGCGTGATGCCAGTTCAAGCCTCAAGTAAGGGGTCTTAGAAGTTGATAGTGAAGAAACAGGGAAAGAGAAGCGGTGGAGAGAATACTCAGGGCAAGAAAGAATGAGCCAGAGCTTAAAATCTGCCATATTTTAAGCCTCATTACTAAACACTAATAATCAAGAATGTGGTCCTGCTACAATAAGAGCACCTTCAGACAGCCTCACACATATGTAAGCTTGCTAGTCATGACAAGGAACTATGGGCCAAGACTGCCCCTTCATAGCGTGTGAAGGAAAGGTGTCAGTGTGCGAGCCTAGAAAGGACTCACGTATGTCAACAATGCACAATACTAAAACCTGAACAAAGGCCAGATCAAGGGCTTCACAGAGAGCTTCCAGTAGCAAACTGACAAAGGAGGATGATTACCAGTCCACAGACACTGAGGAAGTGCACCTCCAAACCCCTCCAAGATGCAAGCTGCAGAACAACACAGCTGCGCCCTATCACTGGGTTGAGGGTAGAGGGCCTGACCCGCTGTCACATAGGGAGCATGAATTGTCCCGACTGGAGCAGATCTTGGCTGCATCTAACAGAGCAGACTGTGTGCTCTGTGCAGGTCCACACACAACGCTGACCCTGAGGAGAGCCGTTCCTATATTATGCCAAGGACATGCAGCAGAATACTCGCCATGTGGTCCGTCATTCTGGCCCTGTACATAACTATGTTCCTTCCACACTGGAGTAAGCAAAGGAACCCTAAGACTCTACAACAGCAATGCAGCGTCTCAGATCATTCTCTATCATGACACACAGGGACACACTGTGGTTACACTCGTCTGAGAAAACTCTCACAAATATGCTCTTGAGTAAAATAAAGTCCAGACACAAGTGACCCCTATCATCCCAGAATTCTGCTGAAATTACATTCTGAGCCTTAAACTCTGGGTATCAGGGACATTGACAAATAAACGAGAAAGTTTGGTCAGTGTCAATGAGGAAACTGAAGTGAGGGTGGAGAGCAGCCCAGGGAAAAGGACTACTGTCGCCAGGGCAGCCTACAAAGGTCTCCGAAGAGTGGACATCCTCCTGAAGTATGAAATCACGCAGCCCAGCAGGAAAAACAAAAGACAGCAAGGACACGGGCAGAAGCCCGTGACGTGGGTGAACTACAATCAGGAGAGGCAATTTTCGGGGGAGATGCGGAGAAAGGTTGGCTGGGTGCAGAGCTGAGGAACAGGCTGTCCCCAGACCGTGCTGTCCATCTCTTTTGAGCACTACATAGCAGAAGCCACAAATGATGTAACAAGTGCAGAGGGCATCCCACAGAGCTCCCAGAGGGTCCCTAATCCTCAGAGGGAAAGCCCCTCAGGGATCAGAGGCTACAGCAGACGTAGACACTACAGTTCCTGTGGAGCATCTACATCAGGAAGACCCAAAGGGTGGCCATGTCTCAGAAACAGGACATGCTGACAGAGGGACAGGAGGGACAGCAACACCCCTAACAATATCAGTGCACTGAGCCGTCCAAAATGCCACTTCACACTCTTGCTGCATGTGACCAGCAGCACGACTCATTTTACAAATCCCCCAAATATACAGACTGAGATTTTTTTTAAAGTTTCAAAAGTGCAAAACTCTCCCAGTTTTCAAAATGGAGATTGTAATGATGCTGACCTCTCAGGCGCAGAGGAAGACCCACTGAGTGAACTAATTTACAGGACCCATCAGCAAAAATGCGGCAGAACATTAGTAGGCTTAGAAAATGAAGCGTAGCAAAATTAGCAAAGAAAATACAGGGAAAGATCCACGGGCAATTAACAAAGGAACATGAATGAAACAGAAATGTGTGCAGGGGCTGGAGAGGCGGCTTAGTAGCTAAGAGCACTGGCTTTTCCAGAGGACTCAAACTTGACTGTCAGCAACCACCCAGGGCAGTTCCGGGAGATCTGACACCCCCTCTATTGACCTCAGCAGGCACCAGTCACACAAGCGCTACATAGACGCACATAGAGGAAAAACACCCATCCACACAACATAAAAACAAATCCAAAAAAAAATTAATGGGTGGGAACATGTCCCTGTCAAGGAACTAATGTCAAGGACCTTTATGTCCTCCTTTCTGAGGATGTCAAAACATCTTAGTAGTTCTTGTGGACTAAGTTTTAAGTGTAGTGAAGGTTCTAGAAGTCACTGGAAACACCCAATCTTCTGTCATTTGTAACACGGGATGTTCATGAGCTTTCCATTACAATTACAATGAGTTTCCCATCGCATTACAGTTCCAGATTTCCATTATAATGGAGACCATGAACTTAAGAGGAAAACCATCTTGTTTAGTTTAGGAAGTTTCAGACCTTGGCTAGTCAGTCCTGCTGCTTTGGGTGCATAACAAGGCAGGGCATATGGCAAGAACACGTGGTAGAGAAAAACTGCTCCTGCATGGCTAAAGGACAAAAGAGGGGAAGAGATAGGGGCTGAGGTAAGACAGGCCTCTTTAGAGGTATCTCTGCATGACAAAGAAACTTTCAGTGAAGCATAGGTGACATCATAGAAAAGTGAGAGCCTGGGAAATGGCTCAGTCAGTAAAATCTTTGCCATCCAAGCAGGAGGACTGGGCTTCAGATCCCCTACACCCATATATGACAGCATTCACTTATAATCCATAACAGTTCTGAGGAGGCAGAGACAAGAGAATCCTTTGGGGTTGCTGGTGAGCCAAATCTAGCTGAGACCATCTCCAATTCAGTGAGAGGCTCTGTTTTTTTTTTTTTAAAAAAAAACAAAACAACAAAACCATGGTAAGTACTGATTAAGGAAGACATGTAACAGCCACCTCTGACCTTGCCCTTTACACACACACACACACACACACACACACAAACAAACACATGTGAGACCTTTCTACTAGACCACACTTCTAAATGGTTCTACCACTTTCCAATAGCACTATACTACTGGGAACCAAACCTCTACATATAATGAGCCTTTGAAGACAGCCAACCTCTAAGCAATACTGAAACCATATCAGCAGTGAGGGGTATGCATTGATCTTGCCTTGGTGGTGCCCCCACAACATAGACCCTGTCTTGGAGGAACAGTTCCCGGAGGATCTTTGGAGGCTCCAGTTATGGTATTATTCTCAGATTTGGAGATGCCCTGCAATTGGCTCAACAAGAGGTGAAGTCTGTCTGTTGTGTTTTCATACCACATCGTGTTGTAAACCCAGTTCTTAAAAGTAAATGTTGTATCTGAAGTATCGGGCAGCGTCCAGAGTCTTCATTTCAAAGGAAGTACCTCCAAACCTGCCCTTGAATCAAAAGCATTGATTTTCCCAGCCTCTCATAGCACTCAGGACTTTCCTTCCACAGGAGATTCTGCACTGATGTCCTGACACCAAGATCAGCAGGTATCTCACAGGGCCCTGTTTCTATCAGGAACAATAAACTGCAGGTACAGGACTGGCTGATAGGAATCACCTCCCAGCCTTGACCCAAAATCAACAGTCCAGAAAGCTGATAGCTGAGCCTCTGTAGGGCAGCTGCTCATGGCTGAAAAACCTGTTGAAGACGCATCTCCCCTGGGGACACACAGGCCTGCTCCATAGCCCTCAGGAGCATCCAGTCAGGGATCTGGCTGAACAGTACACCCCAGGCAGCCATCTTCCATGCTACATCCCCTGCTCATTTCTTTCCCTCTTGATTGGAACAGTTATTTATGGCTCCATGGGATCAAAAATGCTATGACAATGGGAAAAAACTCAAGCTGAGAATTTCTTGTCTGAGCCTGCACTGTTGACACATTTATTAGGTGTCTGAAATTAAAATTGCATGGCTACAGAGTCCTCAAGAATATAGCAGAAGCCAGCCCAGAGAAATACCCGACAATGCATGCCTTAAGGAAGTGTCTCTTTTAAATTGGAGTCATTAGAGTTTATTTACCAGTCACTGGTCCCCTGTGAGACACTGTTCCGAGGATCGCACTGAGGACCAGCACATAGGCCTTGCACTCTGTGGCCACCACAGACAGCGAATAGCAAAAACAATACGCTTCAAACTTGAGGCTCAGGAAAAGCAACTTCGGTACTAAATGAGAAACCGGAGCAAAGCAAATGGAGCATTTAGCTAATGATAGATCTGAGTCAAATTTCCTCTCCAAAGCTGCCTTCCCAATCCTCCCTATGTCCAAGGCAGGGCTGCCAGGTGCAGGAACCCCCATCCTGATGGCTTTCATCTTCTGTCCAGGCATTCCCTCTTCCCTTTCTGGACCACCTCTCTCATCCCCATTGCCACAAATCTTCTGATTTCCCGGTCTCCCATGTGGACCAGGCTCTTGCCTACAGTCTTACCTCGCTGACCACAGTAACACCAAGGTAGGTTCTAGAAGTACAAGCCAGATCATGCCGGCACTGAACACCCCATGCCATCCTCAGCGGTGTTACTTCCCCCTCCCCCCGTTTATATCCATGTGCTCCGGACACATGCCTTCCTTTGTTCTGTCCTGGAACCCAACTTCCCCAGCTCCACTCATTTCTGTGAGGCCTACTTAACCTTCACTTCTTTCGCAAAAAGCATCTGCCCTGCGACCTGGGTCTGTGCTGTGTGGCTTCCTGCTTCTCACTTCAAGGGTACTGGAACCAGGCTTATCCTATGGCTTCCCACACTGAGCTCTGGTCCCATGTTAACTAGACCAGTATCCTCACTGGGTTATGTTTATCTGTTAATCAGACCAGGATTGCCACATTGTATTACAATCCCTTGTTAACTAGGCCAGGTTCTCCACACTGGGTTATAATCACCTATTAACTAATGGGCTCCTGAAGCTCAGACACACATCTGCAAAGGTCGCCACTTTGATCTCACCCAGCCAGGTGCCTTTCGTTATGGGTGTGTGGTAGAAATGGAGGCATGAGCTGTGAGCATCATCTACTGATCAGCACAGTGTGAGGACGGACACTCAACATGCACAGAAGTTCAAGAGTGGTAACACAGCCGGGGGATGAGCAAGCGGGTTGGAAAGGCTGGCAGTTCCTGAGTCCCAGAAGGCCTTGAAAGTCAGAATAAGGAATGAGGAGAGGGGACGAAGTCGGCGACACCTTGAGTGGAATACTAGGGACAGGATTTACTTATGAAACAAAGAAGAAAAAGACAAAAGGTGCAGAAAGCTTTCAAGGTACCAGGAGTAGACAATGAGGAGCAGGCAACTGTCAGAGTTTCTGCTTAATACTGCATTGTGGCTATTGCCCGGGCAGGGAGGGTCCTACACAGGTGAGGAGGTCCACCCTTACACTTAATAGTGGATTGAAGGCCCTGTGCAGGTGAGCTGGTCCATCCTCACATTTGATATTTCACGGAGGGTCCCGTCCAAAGGATGAAGTCCGCCCTCCCACTTGGTAATGCAGGAAGGATCCTATCCAGGCAAAGAGGCTCACCCTCAGACTTCTGCTTGATGTTACATTGTGGATGCTGTCTGGGACACTTAAGCTAGGGAAGGGAAGAAAGGGAAATTAGACCAGCCAAGAAAATGGGCTTACCCTTCAACGACGTGACCACCAGTGACAAACGTTTCATTTCTGTGAGAGGCACAAAGACAGATAAGTGAGTCCACAAGGCTGCAGGTGCAGAGGTATTTGATATCAGGCTGAATGACATAGCCTATCAAAATAACAATCCAAAACTTATATTCTGAGACAATCCCATGTACAACAGCATTAAAATGTGGGGAACTGAGTGCTAACAAAAGATGCAGATGAACAAAAACTGCACAGTATGACTAAAAGACATAAAATTTAAATAAATGGCAATATATGCTTTATCCACAGGCAAGAAGACTCAATATTATTAACAAACCATTTCTCCAAAATCCATTTGGAGAGATAACACTCTGCCAAACAAAACCCCACCAAGGGTTTTTGTTGAAACTGACACAGTGATTCTAAAAAGCAGACAGAATTGCAAAAAGACTTAGAAAAATAAAAAAACATTTTTGTAAAGTAACAACTGCATGGCAAGTACCTTTCCTTCACAAGGAGTCTTATTTGAAGTTACAATAGTCAAAAGTGTATTATAATTTTCAAATAGACAATGCATCAAAAGAACAAAACAGAGATCCCACAGCAGTAGATTGCACATACAAACACTGACTCTTGACAAAGGTATAAAGTCATTCGGTGCAGAAAGGATGGTTGTTCAATGAATGATTAAATGATTAAATGTTTTAAAATATTAAAACAAATCTCTCTATAAAAAAGCCGAGCACCACCAGCTCTACATGCAAACTGTAACTCAGAAGGTTCTGTAGACTTATGAAACCTATACAATAAATATTCTAGAAGAAAATTACATCACCAAATATTCTTCGCCAAAGAGGATGTGTAGATGGTAAGGAATCACACAGACTTTCCTCCGTGATGTTGGACATCAGGGAAATGCCAACTAAAGCCACCATGAAGTCCCACTGCAGCCCCAATGACAGCACAAGCAAGACTGGAATTGTGACCGCTCCACGTGCTATTGAGGATTTGGGGGAAACTTGAACTCTTGTGCTCATACAGGGAACACACTGGGCGACAACAGTTCAAACACTTGCCTAGCACAGATCCTGGTTCAGAATACAAACACAAGGAAAACGTGAGCATTTCTCCATAGAAGACATAGGGTGGCTCCTGACTGAAAGGTTCCTTTGGTCGCTAGGCAACGGCTAAATTAAACCATAAGATCAGTGCCTGGCAGCTCTCAGAAAGGCTACAACCAAACCAAACAGATGACAGCACCAGCACCAGCGCCGGAGAGGCTGGGGAGAGTTCGGAACCTCCACTCATGGCCTGTGAGAACATGGATGTGGCCACTCTAGAAAACAGAGTCTTCAAACTCTTGAAAGTTAAATGTGATTGTCCGGATGGCCTGGTAATTCCCATGTTGGTGCTCACACAAGGAAAGGGTAGCTCTGCTTTCACATAAAAACGCCAATGTATTTCTCTGCTGCCATCTTCACAGTGCCCCAGAGCTGGCATCAATCTGCAAGCTCAACTAGAAAACAGGTGGGCAATGGAGGACTATTCTGCCCTAACTGAGGAAAATCCTGTAAGCTTGTTATGTTGAATGAAGAAACCAGACAAAAGGATCTGGATAGTCTGTGATTCTATTTGAAAGAAATACCCAAAAACAGGAACCACACCAAGAAAGATGCTTGGTACCCAGGCTAGACTGATGAGCCTAACTTTGTTAGTTCGCTAAAAAATCATTAAATTGTTTTTTCAAGGACAAAATATGTGAAAATATATCTCAAAATATTCGGTAACTAAAGGAACAGGTTTTAAAAACCATTTGTGATGTCTTTGAAAGTTTGAGGGTATTTTTGACATGATCCAGCCTTCTCATTTGAAGGAAGTAATTCCTGAATGCACACGAAGGATAAATCAGATACGTGGGAACAGCAGCTGTGCAGTGATAAATGGCTAGAGTTAGCACCTTTCAGCCAAGCGTATAATATGGTGTGAAATCCGAGGTGAGCCAAGGGCCCTTCCAGAAGTCCTGCAACAGAACAGGCAGAGACTCCCCACCTTCCTGCCTCCCCAGCCCCCACCTCATGCTGCATTAAAGAACAGTTATGTAAGTCACCAGGCGATCCCATTCCCCTCACAGACATGACTCTGCTGTGACATCAAGCAAATGGTAATGTGGTCTCTGAACTCCATTCCTTGCGCAGCCGAGCTCCGTCTTCCATCGCGGCACATCCCGCTAATGTGGCAGGTTGGAAATATGACAGCGATGATGTTCAGTGCCAAAACCATTCAACAGGTGACAGAGCTGCCTTCCCCGCTTAGAGCAGGAGCCATCTGGTGACTGTAGGCAAGTGACACCTCACAGACCCCCAAAGGGAGGTTGAGAAAAGATGACAGATGTACCAGCGCAACCTGGGAGTGGGACGGAGTGTCTCGTTCAGATGCTAGTGCACTGTATGAGCCGAAGGTATAGATTTTGCAGCATCAAAGGTTGTACTAGCCGGAATAAAGAGGGCTTTCCTTCCCGACACTCTCTCACTTAGATCTCTAATGGAGATTGCCACTTCAACTTTTCCTTGAAATTCCCAGTGATCCTATCTCTCGGCAAACCCCTCCCACCAGCAGCCCCCCTTAATACAGTGTCTTGAAGTCACAAATGCTTAGATTGGGTCTTTGTTTCCTGTGAACTACAATGGGTGTTAAATGGTGTGCAAAGCCAGGTGGGAACACGCCTTTCTGCTTTCCATTTGTTTTCTTTTCTGTGAAGAGAGGGCAATGTAACCAGATACATGGTGGTGCTTTAGATCCAAGACACAGCCCCTTCCCGTGATGACCAGAGTGGAGAGCATACCTCTTAGAAGGGTTACTTTCACAAACTAAAGATGTCACACTAGCTATGGCTGAGTAGAGAGCACCACCTCTGTCCTGAGGGCAGATGAGGGCTCACGGGATGGGGGTGGGGGAGGGCGGGGAGGGGGAAGATTTCTAAGGAAATGTGAGAATGTAAGCAACCACTGGCTGTGAGTGCACAGGGTGTTTCAGCTAAAAGGGTACCTAGGCTGGAGGACACACAGCTAAGGCTGATGGTGGAGGTCATGGGAAGGAATGACAGGTGACTCTTCTTAACTGTTCCCTGTGAGATTCCTTGGGAGACTTCAGCAGACACCTGCTGGGCAGTAGTCATCAAATTAAAGAAAAGTCAGCACTGCACAGGCTGGAAGGAGATGGCGCACTGCTTTTCTTTCCACGCTTGGGCAATGACCAGAGATGACCAGGCTATTTCCTTCTTGTGATTAAATCACATGGGTTTATACTAATGATAAATCTCGGGTACTTAAGTATGGGTACATGTTAAAATAATTTAAATAAATGAAATATCTACTACATATAAAAAAGCATTATAAAAGTATGGATTCCAGAATACACACAGGAGGGGGGGTATTCATTTATGCCAGGTTGGCATGGAATTCCTTGTGCAGCTGAAGACAACCTAGAATTTACAACATCCCTGTTCTTACCTTTCAAGCACTGGGATTACAAGCTCACTCCATCAGGCCTGATTTATGGAGTACTGGGGATGGAACCCAGGTTTTGTAAAGGCTAAGCAAGCACTTTAGCAACTAAGCTATCTACCAGTCCCCAGAGTTTATATTTTCAGAGGCAAACTTCATTTATTAGAAAAAAAATCAAATGCAAAACACAAAACATCATAACAAGCTAGTGACCTGTTTTCTGTGAGCTTATTATTAGGTAATGGTCAAAAAGTCATGATCTCCTTCAATGGCTCCGACATGTTATTTGCTTTAGTTTCGTTATTACATCTTCTCTCTGTCTCTCCCTCTCTCTCTCTTTCTCTCCTCTGCTCTTTTTCCAATTTAAACATTTTTATTTTATTTTTGTGCATGGATCTTTTGCCTGTATGTATATATGAGCACTGTGTGCACAGCACCTGCAGAGGCCAGAAGAGGGCCTAAGATCTTCGGGGACTGGAGTTGCAGATGGCAGTGAGCCACTGTACGGGTGCTGGGAAGCAAACTTGTGTCCTCTGGAAGAGCAGCCTCTTAACTGCTGATCCATCTCTGCAGTCCAGTTCAGTGATTCTTTACTTGTGATTCCTAAGACTTTGACAAGAGATTTTTCTGGCATACATCCAGATACAAGGAAGGCAAGAATGCTCCTGTCTCACTGCATCTGTAAAGTCCATGAATTCTCCACATGTCACCTCACTGGTTTGTACTTCTGGGTGCAGACACACTGTATTGCTGAGGACAGGAGACAGACAGGAGGAGTTAGTCTGACTGCGGCACGAGGTACCTGGGTGGTGCTTCAGGGGGTAGCCAGGCTCCTGCAGCCTGGGGTCTGCAGGAAAACATCAGATCAGGTGCATCCAGCTGCCCAAATGGGAACCACAAGAGGAGCTGGGGTACGACATACCGATGACTCTGCCCGGATCCAGCAAAAAAGAGCAAGTGCTGGACCTGGAGCCGAGGGGTGGAAAGAGGGGTTCTAGAAGCTGAACTGACTGAATAGGACATTGACAGCTATGGAAGGATGGCTCTGCACTCTGTCACCTTTCAATTACCCATAAGTCTCCCTTTCAGACATTTCACTCAGGAGCCATTCCAGAAAAGCAATTTAGTAAAGTTAACATGAAACAAAACACTCTCAAAACTATTTCTGCTCCCAAAACAAATCTGAAAATGTTGTGAAAATACAAAAGACATTATTTCAGGTATACTGCCTCCCTATCTCAGAATGGACGAAGCACTATCTGAGGACTATATGCAAAGGGCCAGATAGGGCTTCCTTTGACTTTGGCATAAGCAAATCCACACACTTCCCCTACAGCCTAAATATAGCAAAACCAGCCAGTAAATTTGAAAAACTAAAGAGTAAGGAACCCAAGAAACCATTTTAGTAAAAGCAATGGGCAGTGACCAGAGAGTTGGCTCAACCACGTAAGAGAAATTAAAGCTCTAGCAGAGGGCTCAGATTCTGTTCCCAGCACCCACGTGGTGACTCACAACCATCTCTAACTCCATTGCAGGGGAGTCCACACATCTTTCTGATCTCCAAGGGCACCACACACACATGTGCACAGACATACATGCAAGAAGAACATTCTAGACAAAAATAAAACTAATAAATATTTTTTAAACGGACAGCTGAATTAGACTGAAGCCAGAGAGGATAGCACACACCTTTAGTCCCACACTCAGAAGGCAGAGACAAGAGGATCTCTGTGAGTTCGAGGCCAACCTGTTCTACATCACAAGTATCAGGACAGCCAAGGGCCAGAGCTAAACACAGTGAGACTCTCTCTCTCAAAAAAAGCCTGCAAAAACTTCAGATAATAAGATATTACACTAAAAATATAGAATAAATAAACTATGAGCGAATAAACCAGAAACAGACAGTATTATCAAGGAAAAAGTGATAACTTTAAATTTCAAAAATATAGAAAAAGTCTTAAAAAGCCATGTGTGGTATCACAGGCCTACATCCCAATTCTTGAAAAGCTGAGGCAAGAGGATCCCAGCAAGTTCAAGGCCAGCCTGGTCTGCATAATACAAACTGACAAACCCTTAAAAGAATTTTATAATATTAGTTATGATTATAATAGATGGGGTTACATAGCAGATTAAACCATATGCATAAAGAATGAGTGGATGAAAAAAATAACAGATGATGACCCAGAGTGCAGTACAGAAGGACAAAAGACAGACAAAAATGGAAGACAAGAAATAGACAAAAATGGAAGACAAGAGGCAGACAAAAATGGAAGTGTGAAATGAGACACCAACATACATGGAAGTTCTAGACTGAAATGCAAAGACTGGAGAGGCAGGATTTGGGCAGAAATGTCTGACATGTTATCACAGACACAAAAACTCCCAACCACAAGGAACCCAAGGCACAAACAGAGATCACCCTGGACCCCAACCTGTCCCAGGGAAACCAGAGCATAAAAATCAAAGAAAGTCTTAAATGCTAACATATAGAAAAGAAAAAGAAGGGAAAACTTGATGGTGATCTGCCAGTTGTCCCAACATCAGCAACAGTTGACGAAAGCAACAGAGAGTGAATGCCTTCAAAGTGAGCCTCAGTCTAAAGAAATAAGCAGCCCATCAAAGCCTCAAGACCCAACACAGAGCATAGTTGGTAGGTAAGTAGACAGATAGATAATATCACCTTAAACAAACAAAACTGCCTGTGTTGACTGCAGGGCCTCACCAATGGCGCTTCTAATGGGTGTGCACCAGGAAGGAAAGGAAAAGATTTCTGTTGAAAAAGCATCAGTGAAAAAAAAAAAAGATGACAGTATATAATATTAAATAGATAAAGATTTAAACAAGTATTAACTGTGTTTTAAAAATTGATAGTAGGGACCTGGGAGATGGCTCAGCGGGGAAAATGCCTACTGCACAAGAACCAGGACCTGAGTTTAGATCGTCAGCATCCATGGAGAAAACTACACTTGGCAGCTCAGATCTGCATGCAGCCCCAGACTGGAAGTGGTGGTCTGACTCCCCAGAGCTTACTGGTCAGGCAATCAAGCCAAGCAATGAGTTGCAGGTATAAGGAGAGACCCGGTCTCAAAAATTAAGGTGTGTGTGGAGGGGTGGGGGTTGCTATTGAGGACCTGGTTTGGATTCCCAGCACCCACATGGTGTCTCACAACAGCATTTAACTCCAGGTTCATGGGATTCAACATCTTCTTTTGGCCTCTAGGCACCAGGCACACACTTGGTGCACAGACATACATATAGGTAAAATACTCAGAGATAGAAATAAAATTGTATTCAAAAAATTAAGGTGAAGGACAAGAGAGGAAGATGCCTGATAATGAACTGCAGCCTCCTTATGCACATGAACACACACACACATATGAGAGTGATAGCTTACTTTTGAAGTAAATATAAAAGAATTTGACATTTCACCATTCATTTGGGAATGGTAGATTAGGACACTTGAGCTGAGTCCTCCTTGAAGATAATGAGAAACACTAGACAAAAGATACCCTTAAAGTTCACCATAGACACTAGACATCCATATCAGAGGAAGAGCACAGCTTAGAAATGAACATAGGGTTGATGACCACTCTTATCCATTGGGTAGCTGCCCTTCATAGAGGGCCAGATGATAGCATCCATTACACATGTGGACTGGACACATGCCTTAACTTAGTAAAATCTTCCTTTTTAATAAAAACCATTCACGGTGATAATGGAAAGTTAATAAACTAAGATATAGGGCTTGGGATGTAGCTCAGTAGCAGAGCACTTGCCTAGCACGCAGAAGGCCCTGGATTTATCCAAGCCACTGCAAATTATCTTTAGAAATCAAATCTATATAGAGGGAATGTGCAAGCAAATCAGGAGAGTTACTGGGAGAGGTTTTAACAGTTGTTGTGGGGCCAAGGCTATAGTTCAGTAGTAGAGTGCTTGCCTAGGAGGCGCCTGCCCAGAGCGTGCAAGGTACTAGGCTCAGTAACCAGCAGCAACCAACCAGTTAACCAGACAACAAAACAACAACAAAAGCTGACACATTCAAATTCAGTGTGTGGAAAACAAATGTATTTCCAGATACAAAGATTTTTAAAGATGTAGTGTGTGTGTGTGTGTGTGTGTGTGTGTGTGTGTGTGTGTGTAGGGATGTGCACATTGAGTGGAGGTGTCCCAGAGGCCAGAGGTGTCCAATTCCCTCGGAACTATATTTACAAGTGCTTGTGACTTATCCAATGTGGGTTCTAAGGACCAAACTTTGGTGCTCTGCAGGAGTGGCATGTTCTCTTAACTGCTAAGACACCCCCAGCCTCCAATATAAAGTTTTAAAATACAGTTCATGAAGGTATCATTTACAATATTGTTTTCAGCATACCAATAGCTAAGAAGTGATCCAACAAGTAGTATTCAAGATTCATATTCAGGGGAAAAATTAAAATTATCAAGACACATTAAGAAAACTGAATAAATGGAGGAATAAATCATGTCCATTTGATTTGAAGAATTAATATTGAAAGATGCTGATTTTTACAAAATATCTATAAAGTTCACAATTCTTCAAATATACAAGCTTAATCTAAGACTGAAGCAGAAAAATAAAAGACAAGAAAGACAGACAGGAAAGAAGGAAGGAAGGAAGGAAGGAAGGAAGGAAGGAAGGAAGGAAGGAAGGAAGGAAGGGCAGATGGATGAACAAGGAACCAAGACTATCCAAGAGAGACTTAAAGAGGAAGTATACTTACTACAGGATGACTTGTTCTATTGGTATCAGGCTTTGTCATAGAGCTAAACCAATCAGCATAAGCTGGTACCCAGAAGTCATGCCTTCTACTGGATGCCAATGCAGGATACACACACAAACACTGAATGACAGGAAAGCTGTCCCGAAAGTAGGGACACTGCCAATCACTAAGGCAGACCTGAGTGGAAAGCAGACCCAAATGAGAGCCGAGAATTCTAAACCTCCTAGGAGTTCAAGTCAGATGGGGTTTTCACAACACAAAGTTGGAGAATTCTCCCAAACAGGAAATAAAACTTGTGAATTAGGGCTGGCAGGATAGCTCAGCAGATATGCTAGGAATAGTTATACATGCTTGATGACCTTAGTTCTAGCCACAGATCCCCCAAGGAAGCAGGAGAGTACATACTCCTGAGAATTGTCCTGTCTTCCACACGTATATGCCATGACTCACACACCAAAAATAACAAACAAATAATAAAATCCTGTACTACAAAAGATAGGTCTGATTTGCTGGAGTGAAAAGGGAGCTGGCCATGCAGGAAAGACTTTTGCAGTGTGGAAATAAAACTGCAGAAAGTGCTCTTACATCCAAGAACACCATGGACAATGCCATGGAGAAGGTGGAGGCAAGGTGCCAGAGAAGAGCTTCAAGCAGAACTGAAGATTATAAAGGGATGGCCATAACACCCATAGTCAGGAAATGCAAGCTAAAACCGGTGTCCTCTGGTAAGGGCAGCACCTTGACTGCATGCCCAAGACCTGCCGAAGACCAAGCCAGCCAAATCCAACGTGAAGCACGGAGAGGCTCATGAAGTCCACAGGAGATGTTGACAAATGATGGCTGCTGGGGAGGGAGAGTCAGTTTCCTCTGTGGATGGGGCTACTCAGGTACTAGCAATGTTCTGCACCCATGCACATACAGGCAGCACCAAGTGGACTCAGTGGGGAGAGAGACAGAGAGATGACAGGCAGACAGGCAGAAACACATACACAGAGAGAGGGGCACGGGGGAGAATAAAGTTGGTGGGGAAAGTGGACAGAGGAGGATTGGAAGGGAGGAAATAGGAGTGGATTTGATTTAAACACATCATATGCACATGAGAAATTCTGAAACAAAATAAAAAGTACACAGAACATGTGAGGGATCCCTCAAAACAATTGAAAGAGAACCACAATAGAAAACTAGACAAAAACCTGAAACAGAGCCTCCCTTAAACAGAAACCTTGAATAGTCAATATACCTAAAGATGGGATGCTCAGCCTCGGCTGATCCGGCAGTGGGTAGCTGGACCGCAGGGAGATACTGCTTTATGACCTGGGTTGAGGAAAAGCAAAGGAAAAGATTTTACAAAAGCAACTGCTGGCAATAGCTACTGAATTTTTAGTGGATGTGTAGAATGGTGGTTTCCCTTCGAGGGGGGTGTCATTTTCTCACTAGAGGGAAAGATTTACATGTCACATGCCCTGCCAATTTCACACACACACATACACACAAATATATGTATATGTGGAAGAAATGCCACTTTTATGCACCAGGAGAGGAGTTTGAGAATATTTATTGAACCATTTTGTAACTGCAAAACTTGAACATAATCTATTGGCAGATTAATGGCTACAGAGTCCCATCTCTATTTAGCAGAATGTTATAAGGCAGCAAAGACAGATGAACTATGGTCTGTTCCATTCATTCATCACCGGAATCAAAATTCATGATTTGATATTAAGCAAGAAAGTAAACCATAGAAGGATGTGCGTGGTGTGGTTCCAATTACAGCAAAGTCCAGAACATCTTACGGATTTGTATGTGTGAAAATAGATGACAGATGATAGATAGAGAGATAGATAGATAGATAGATAGATAGATAGATAGATAGATAGATAGATAATAGATAGATAGATGATAGATAGTATTGATATAGAGATAAATAAATTAATTAATAAATAGATAAATGAAAATAAGAATTGGCACCCACAAAACTTATTATCAGTGCTGACTTTGGGATGAGAGGATGCCTTTGAGGGAGAAGTCCATGGTGAGCTTCAGAGTTTTTGGTGGTCTCTTTGTGATTAAAAGCTTTGTGCATGAGTGCTTGGTTCAGTAGCATTATCTAATACTTGCCACACATGTTACCTATGATTTTGTCCAAAAATGCACTGGTTTATGCAACACTCACACTCTGGATTGCCCCTTCCCTCACTCCTCTGCTCACTTCTTCCTGTATGGAACCTCTGATGAAAGTGTCTGTTCATTCAGGTCTCCTAGGTTGCTCCTGTCTTTCTGGCTCCCCCTTGGATATCTCACTAATGCCATTCAACAGTGGAGCCTCATCAGCCTTCCAGGTTCTCTGCTCCTCCCCTGCTGCTACAGCTGATAACAGAAATGTCATGAATGTTAAATGATGCGTTAAGAACATTAAAAAAGCGTCTGACTGTAGGATTCTCTCTGGTGCCATTCACTCCAGTCCCACCCTTACTTGACTAATAGCAGTACTATGCATCCAGGGTGATCTCTTGGCTGACTTTTAATGAGTCTTGACTCTCTAGGGCTCTCCTCCCCATCCTGGTCTCACACACTGCACAGCGCTCACCTGTCCCACCACCGGGGTCTGAAATGCTGACTGCCGGAAGTGGAAAGTCCAGAACCTACTTCCTGACAACAGGGCTGCAAAGAATCTGGGATCCTGGAAATCCTGAGTCTCAGAGCTTGTGGTAGGTGCAGCTTCTCTCTTGGGGAAACCTTCAAAGACTGTGAACATGCCCAACTGCTGGGAAAACGGAAGTCATTGCTCTCCATACTGATAGCAGGTGTGAGATTCCGGGGGGGGAGGGAGCAGAATAAAGAGGGAAAGAAAGGGGATATAAAGCATATAACAGTGAGAGTGAAGAGATGAGGCCACAGAAGCTGTGGGCAGCAGGACGGATGGAGACAGCTCAGGCCAGAGGCAGAGAAATGCTCCATACTGTCTTGAATTGCTAACCACAGGAAAGAGGACAAGTGAAGTGGGACAGATATTTATGGTGGCATGGGACAGCTCTGCAGAGCCCACATGACTTGGAGGCCATGGTGGTTTCCTACTTGAAGCTCTGCGATGCTTACTGCACTAGGAGGTAAAGTGGAAGAATGAAGAACAGGCACCCTACCCTGGTCTCTGCAGCATCACTATTGCTACACAGCCTGACTTCTAACCTCAGATCTGTGAGGGCATCATGGGAGTAGGGACCACCCTGTGTCAAATGGGAGGGGGTGCTCTGTGCACTGCTGATCACAAGGTAGGCACAGAGTTCTGCACAGACCTGCCAAGTGTTGCCAGGATCCATCCTTCCCTGGCTCTTCACAGACATCCTCCTCTTGTTCTCTGTTTCTTGCCATCTTTCCCCTTACTCCCCACCCTCCACTTTGTCCTCCCAACAGGAGTCTATAAGCCAGAGCAGGATGGGAGGAGAGAAAAATGGATCAGTGGTGCACCAGGAAGACTATAGGTAGAGATTTTCAGAGAATGGCAGACGAGTGTTCTGAGCTTCAAGTCTTCTTCACACTGCAAGCTGAAAACATGAAACATCCTGAAGATTCTTTTGGAGAGGACCACGGAACACCACTGTGCTATCCAGATGCAGCATTACTCAGACACAGACTGCCACCTTCATTTAGAGAAGGTGTTGCCTTCTGGTGTTGCCAAAACCATTTTAATGATCTTAAGATGAAAGAACCTAACAGGTAGAAAAAAATAAATGCACTAGAAAACTTGATCTGGAAAAAAATGAGCCATTAAAATGTGCTCACACCTCTCTGTTCGCATCTCACCTACACTCACCAATAATGTCAGTGTCACCTATGTCCTTTGGTCACCAATCCCTGGGGCTGGATGACAGTAAAGGAACTGGCTAAATCACTACCATCATCAATGTTTCCGATGTCTTTAAAATCATAATAATGACTCTGGCTAACAAACACAACAATTATAATTTTTAATCCTATTTTATACACAGGACAACCAAAGTTCAGAAGGCTCAGGAAATGTCCCCGACTGGCCAGCAATTTTAAAAAGCTTCATCGTAAAACCAAGACTATCTGACTCCAGAGCTCCATATCTCAGCTAAGGGCCTTCAAGTCACTCGAGGCTGAGGGAGAACTTGAATGAGAAATGTCCCTCCTAGGCTCATGTATTTAAACACTTGATCCTCAGCTGGTGGTGCTGTCTGGAAGGTCATGGCGGAAGTGATGCTCCTTGAGCTTATGGGGTCATCTCTGCTTCCAGCTCCCTGTGTGTGGAAGAAAGGCGTGGTGAGCCTGGCTCCTGCTGTCTGTTGTCATGCATTTCTTACCATTCTAGACTTTAAACCTCTGGAACTGTCAGACAAAACAAGCTCTTTTTTTTCTTTAAGTTGTTTTTGGCCATGCTGTTTTATCACAACAGGAAAGCAACTAACAGAGCCTGGGTCAGGTTCTGTGGGCATGCGGGGTCCTCAGCTAGCTAGAGGACCCCGCAGAGTCCAACTGGACCTTAGCACTTAGCAAAGAGTTGGGTAAACAGACGGCACTAACTCTATGCTGATTAATGCAGGGCATCACAAGATGCTTAGGGCTTGTAAACCCATTTGGAATAGTGCTGCATTCTTTATTACATCACTCCATCACACGTTGATCGGTGGTACTCCTGCAGGAAGATAGATATGCTTCATTAGATGTATATATTAGCCACTGCAATTATAAGCACATTATTGCTCAACCTGAAAATTGCAATCATTTATTTTTTATTTAAGTATTTTCTTGATGGAGCTATTGCTTTTGAAAGGTTTGCAAATACATCTGTTTTGTAATCATTTTAATATATCTATACTTTAAATACACAGATGTGGTGGTTTTGCCGGCTAGACCATGGTAAGGCCAGCCTTTCTACAAACCGGACAGAGAGGGCTTTCTTTTGCCCTTCATTTCCTGTAGTGATGGGTACTTCTGTTCATGGAGATGCCTTGGTTGGGGAGATAGCTGCTTCTTTGCAGTCTGCCAGAGGACAGGAGGAAAGCTCGACACTGATGCACGAGAATGTGGCCAGAGGAGACCTGGTGCTGATGATACGTTCAGTTTTGTACCCAGAGTCCAATGTCACCTCACCTAGGAGCCCCGGTCCATTCTGAATGCACAGGAGGACAAGCCTGATGCGAATGGAAAATCCAATAATCCAATAGCTGTGAATGCGCAGGTCCATGCCTCTGCTGCTGAGGTGAAGTAAAGACCCTTCCATAGCTGAAAACTACCAACAGGTTTTCCCGCTCTCAACGAAGCGTGTGCCCTGGCAACACTTGGTAAACTCTGGCGAGGATGAGGGAGAAAGGAGAAAGTACACAGAACACACGAAATCAGAGACACTGAAGAGGACAGGACATCTCTTTTGCAGCTAGAGGACGTGTGTGTGTGTGTGTGCGCGCGTGTGCGTGTGTGTGGGTGTGTGTAGGTATGGGAGACAGTGTGCGCCGGGCCAGGGACGTGGTGAAAGAGGGTGTTGAGAGACTGTGCAAGGAATCTGAGTGCAACCTGGAGCTGGTGATTGAGGCCCTGAGCCCCAGGGGTGGAGGGCAAGAGGCACTGACATTCTCTGGCTCTTCACATGCTGCACAGCTGTCCAGCAACTGGAAACTTTGACACAGCAAAACCAGAAGAGCTCTACTTGGAGTCTTGATGACTGCAATTTAGGTCAACAGAGATGCAGACAGCTCTACATGAATGCTTCAAAGAAACACAGGTGTGCCCCAGGTTCATGGGGAAGGACAAGATAAGCCCAAAGGAAATCCCAGGAGCCATGGCATACGATGATGACCCATGCCAAGCCTTGAGCTGCACATGTCCAGTCAATCAGACCAGTCAGGAGCACCAACTCAAGCAAAGACCGCAGCATGTATCAGAGTGACCACAGCACTGCAGCACAACCCAGAGTTCGCAGCCTGGTATCCGATTCAGAAATCCATTGTCCACAAGCCTTGTTGTTTGGTGGTCTCCCAACTCTGTTCTGATGGCCCTTTAAGCATAACCCTTTGCCGGCGTTTCCTTCTGGGTTTCACACAACTGAGAAACTATCCCAGCAGCACCGCATGCCTGAGACCCTCTTCTCTTTCCATACCTAGCCTCCTTATGCTGTTTCACCAGTGGAGAATTCCTCACCCAATACATCCCCTCTACTCACTACAAGTCCCTGGAGACTCATGGGACAGGGAAAAGAGACTTGGAGTTCAAGCTAGATTCCTCCAGACTTGTTACCACAAGAAGGTGACCAGAAATCCATACGGTCAGCCACGGTGTCATCAAGAGGCACACACCAGTCCACAGCACACAGTGGTGGGGAGGCAAAGGGTAGACAGTATAAGATGGCTTCCTCTCTGTGTCCCGCCAAGCTGATAAGTCCAATGCTGGTTGGGATCAGTGGTGCGAAGGAGCAGGGAAGTCTGCCTGCTGAGACTCAAGTCGGGCTGAGCAGCCACAGATGAGAAGGTCAAACACCTAGCACAGGATTTCCCCAGCAGAACTCAAAGTCATAGCAACACAAGCAAGCAAGTGATGTGCAGAGTCAGGTGTGCACTGGTACAGTCCTTCGTCCTTTTATGGGTGCCACAAAAGGCAGCTGAAAAGCCATGCCTCTGAATTCCCAGGTTCCAAGAGAACAGGGGCCACTGTTTGTGCTGGTTTAACTCTGGCTTGTGTAAATGGTCTGGAGGCAGGAGAGATGTTCTAGTTGCCTTCCTGTTCTGGGATAAAACACTCTGACCATAGTACTTCCGATTCATAGTCCACCATCGAAGGCAGGAACTCAAAGCAGAAACCATGGAGGAAATCAGCTTGCTAGATCACTCATAAGCCCACATTCAGATTTGTTTCTCACACAATTCAGGCACACCTGCCTAAGGATGGTGTATACCACAGTGAGCTAGGCCCTCCTACAGCAATTAACAATCAAGACAATCCCTCAAAGACAGGCCTACAAACCAACCTGATTGAGACAATCCCTCAGTTGAGACTCCCTTCTCAGGTGATGCTAGAATATCTGACAACTAAAGCTAAGACAATACTATGGGCAGGGCGTGGTTCTCCAGCCATACTGTTACCTGCCACTCATTCACATCACCAATTTAGCATGATCCCAGGCAAGGCTTATACTGAATCCCCATTTCAGCATCATTGATCAGTAACACTGGCTTCCCCAACTTATGTTCAGGGTGTTAAAAACAGAGATCCAAAGTCCCTGCTTCTCCTGATTATATGCTCAGCACCCATGGTCACGTAAGGATCTCCTGTAGCAGCCACTTGCCCAGTGCAAGACCAGGCAACCTCTCAGATGGTGAGAGAACCCATTTGTGAAGGAGTAGGGCACAAGACAGGGAATATAAGCTATCCTCTCTATTCAGGAGTCCTTCTGAGAGCCCCCACACCTTAGTATGTCTCTTTCAGTCTCTACACATGTGAATACAGTGTTGCCATGCTTATCCTCACTATCGACCCGAGGGGATTTAGATTCACCATGGAAACGTGTATGGGAGTGTCCATGGGTGTCTTCAGAAAGGTTTAACTGAGCAGGTAGACCCTACTCTAAATGTGGCAGGCACCATCTATCAGGCTGGAGGCCAGAATTAGGCAAGAATGAGAACGCCAGCTGAGCGCCAGCTTTCATCCCTTTGCTTTATGACTTTGGCTGCAAGGAGATCAGTGGCCTCGTGTTCCTCCTTCCGTGTTGCCCCTCCACGATGGATCGATGGACTGTATTTTTTAACTGGGAGCCAAAGTGAGCCCTTCCTTTCTTAAGTTTCGGTTGTCAAGAATTTTACCATAGCAAGGAGAAAAGTAACAGACACAGATGTGCTGTCTGCCCCGGCATGGCAGGGCTTCACAGTGCACTGGGCACCGCAGTGCTGACCCAAAGCAGGTGCCCAGACGGCAGCTGGAATGAGGCAAGTTGGGAAACACGAGCACATTTGCAGAGTCTGCGCCCTGATGCCAGCAATCAAATCAGCAGCTGCGACACCCACTTCTCAGTAAAAACCTGCAACCCAAAGGGAAGGCAGAGGCTGTTTTGCTCGACGTTGAATCTACTTGGAATTAATGGAGAATAAATGTTCTAAATTCAAACCTTTCAAGGGACAATTTCCATTAAGCCAGAGCTCAGCTTCATTTCTGATCCACTGTTGCAAGGAGTAACAGCTGTTCGGGGCACTGTAACTACCTTGGAAGCACTGAGGCCATAAACTTGAAAAAGAAAACTCTCGTCCTGATGGGCACCAGGAGAGCCGTGGGGGAAGGGCATAGTTCATGAGATCGGATCACTCTTGGAGTGCCCCAAATCCTCAAAGCCGCACAGACACCACTGCAGAGTGCTACCCAGGCACCAGCCTCACTTCAGATCCCGGGTCAAGAGAGAATGGTGAGGGTGGCAAAAGAGATGTCAGGAGGAAGGTGGGAGGAAACGTGGGAGAAAGCAGAAGAGAAGTCCATCACATCCAGTGTAGGGCAGGAAGTAGTCAACGTACAACTATGATCTTCTGTCTATCAACCAACCCCTCCACAACCCTGCCTTTCCCTTGGGTTACCTCGTGTATCCAGCACAACATTATAGACTCAGGGACACATCAGTAAACATCCCATACACTCCTCTGTGTGCATTCACAACCGGGCAAGGGAGGCAAAGAGGGAAGGGTGGGGGCCCTGGACTATCATACTCAAGCACACTGTCTGTGAGTGGATCCTATGAGCAGCAGCACTGCCTTGGGAAACACCCAAGTGAGGGGCAAACCAGATGCCAAACAGAAGGCAAAGCGAGAAAAGGAGTGAGGTGAGCTTCAGCTGCTGCGGTGAATGGAAGGGTGTGAAAAAGAACAGCCTTAATGGGAGAACCAAAACGTACAACAGGCCAAACCAGGTACAGCCTTGGGGGTTACAGCTTCCTTCATCGGGGTCTACAGAGTTCCTTCAGATGAGAAAAATGGTCTTTAAGGGATTAGCAACAAGACAGTGGTGATAACCAATCTTCATTGCTAGGAGACCACTAAGGAGTGCTGAAGAGCTAGTGTGGATGGAAGGAAGTGGCCACAGAAATGGTGACAACAATCCAGGCAGGAAAAGCAAGTTGGCATTGGTGGTGGATCAAGACCCAAAACTTGGAGACAGATCATTTTTCGAGTAATGGATTACCATATTATTTGCTTGAATGGGATTTCTCGGGGAGGAATGGGCTGGTCCTTTTTGTTTTCATGGGATGGTAACTATGAAGGAAAGGAACAGGAAGATGTTGGCTGAAGATGAGACACGGTCAAGTTGGAGTGACTGCACAGTAGAGTGTGGCCAAGCTCGAGGCTCAGGAAAGAGGTCCATGTGGAGGTACAAGCATCAAAGGGCAAGTGAGGTAGGGATGGTTCGGGAACCTTGACAACATCCAGGTGCCATGGTGGATAGTGGAGGTAGGTGATCAACCTCTGAGGGGGAAATTCACCCAGAGAAGAATGGCATTGGCCTCATCTGCTCCCATCACCATTTCCCCATAAACAAGGAGAAAGAAACATCTCTCAAGAGTCTCCTGACAGAACAGGCCAGATGTCCTGCCTCCATCACCACAAAGAGTGGATGAGTGGACACTGAAAAGGGCCATGACACAGGGAATCCCTAAGGGAGAGAATGGTGCATGGAAGGTCAAATCAGAGATGGGTTTTCTGTGGGGTTTAACAGCACGATGACAATGGTATGCTTAACAACAGCACTTTGGTGACATGGTAGGACAAGCCAGTGAATATGAGTTAGAAGCCAGTGAGCGGAACAATGGAGGGAGGGAGAGACAAGAGTTGTGACAGGATGCATCTATGTCTTTCAGAGAGTTTGCTGGTTTGGCAAGGTTTCCTGGGGGAAGAGACTGACCTGTAAAATGCTTATTTCTGTGTTCTATCAAGGTTACAAGCACAAAGCTGGAGGATGGATGGATGGATGGATGGATGATGGATGGATGGATGGATGGATGGATGGATGGATGGATGGATGGATGGATGGATGGACAGACAGACGGACGGGCAGGCAGGCGGATGGATG